>JAZHYW010045777.1:0-40193 GCA_037355805.1 Ixodes ricinus
ACTGTTCCGCACCAAGAGTGCAAAGGCCGGCAGATCCAAAGGTCATGCAGAGGAGCTGATGGGTACCACCTGTGCTGGGACCATGGCATCAAAGAACTGGCATTCATTCTCACGAAAGCAGCAGTGAGATGTTATGGGCATTGGATAAGACCGGAGGCAGCAGCTCATTGATACTCTTACGCACCAAGAGTGCAAGGCCGGCAGATCCAAAGGTCATGCAGAGGGAGCTGATGGGTGCCACCAATGCTGGGACCATGGCATCAAAGAACTGGCATTCATTCTCACGAAAGCAGCACTGAGATGTTAAGGGCATTGGATGAGACCGGAGGCGGCAAGCTTCATTGATAATGTTCCGCATCCTAGAGTGCAAGGCCGGCAGATCCAAAGGTCATGCAGAGAGAGTGCTTGCGCTTTAGGTGCCATCCTAGTCAATGTAAGTATGATTTTGCGCATCTCTTTCTTGGGATTAACCTGGCTCCACTACTAAAAGACACATTATCAAGAAGGACACTGAAGCATCACATTCTTTTAACACAACATTACAAAAGAAAAAGGAATATACGCGTCCTTCCACTGCACATTCCGTGTCACTGGACCGATCTCTCAGTTATACACTTTTTTTATACTTCACGCAGCTGGTATCAAGGAAACTTGCGAAGAGCTCATAGCGACCACAGTGTGTCAACTAAATAACAAGAAGTCCATGTTCGGGAAATGTGAAAAATGCCAAGGCTACAGACTATGCTGAAGCCCTTTTCCGCAATGTTCCCGCCTTTCAAAGCGACAAAGCGGACGAACAGCCAGTTCACCAGTGGGCGTAGTGGAGTGCATTGCCGGCTGGAAGCCCTTGTGTTAATGCCTGAAGATTTCATCGAGTTTTTCAGATATGTTAAGGCAGATCAAAGTGCACCATTTCGTGAGCAAGCAGCAAGCCACTACCTGCAAGAACTGAAGACCAGGCTAAAGAGCAACGAAGCTATCGTGCTGATGGACTTCGCAGAAAACTATAGCTTTATTGTCCAGGATGCTCCACAGTCCTACCACTGGGTGAACATTCAAGTCTCGATCCACCCCATTGTAATATATTTCCGTCCGGATGAAAGCGGCGCTGATATTTCAGTAACATCTTTCAGCCGTAATTTCTGACTGCTTGCAGCATGACACAGCCGCTGTTTCTGCATTGCAGGCGAAGGTACTGAAAATAGTGAAGCAGGACTTGCCTCAAACTGAAAAGATATACTACTTTTCTGATAATGCTTCATCGCAGTATAAAAACAAAAAAAATTTTGTGAACCTTTGTTACCATCAACTGGACTACAACATTGCAGCAGAATGAAATTTCTTCGCTACCTCTCACGGGAAGAGTGCCTGCGACGGTGTTGGAGGAACACTAAAGCGCCTAGCGGCCAAGGCAAGTTTGCAGCAGGCTTTTTCAAGATCAGATAATGACACCGTACTAGCTCTTCTCATGGGCAGACAAGAATATTAAAGGCATTAAGGTCCTCTGGGTGACCGCTGGCGTTGTGGAAGAAAAAGCGTCTGAGCTTGCGCAAAGGTTCAGCACTGCAGTTACCATCAAAGGCACCCGCAAGTTTCACAGTTTCAAGCCAAACTCTCTATCTACACTTTGCACGGGGATTAGCTCCTACTCAAGCACAGAAACATTGAAGTTTCAAAAGGCTGAACTCAACAACGTCATCACGTCGTTCGATGATTTCGCTCTGATCATCGAACCACACGATTTTTGAAACTGGGACCCATCTCTTCACTAGCACGATATACAGCACGACTCTTCGTTTTCTTCGCGTACACTGCGCACTTGCTGCATGAAAAACCAACATGCGCCCCTTATATAAAAAAACAATATGGCGTACGTTTTTCAGGCGGAGCCGACTCAGAGCAGTGCCGCGCTCTTGGCCAAACTCTCCCAGTATATATGGCTCTGGCTTTCAGCAAGAGTCAGCGACCCCCTTGCGTCCGCGTTTCTATCTGCCAACCTGACTGCTCTTAGAGCCCCTGAGCAGTTCGGAAAACAAAAAAGGGTACACAGCCGCAGATGTCAACTCGACTGTTACTTACCTCACGCATCTTGAAGTGCGACCCATACCACCCAGAAAAGCGCGAAGTTTCGCCAGTGACGACAGCGCGAGCGGCGGCTTGCTATGCAGGGAAGAGGTTAGCGTGGAACGGCTAAGACGCGCTACAACTTGCCAAATTCAAAAACAAATGTTTTCTTTATTAAAAAGATTTTACTCCCTTAAATTTGAAGAATTGAATGTCAATAAAGCGTTCTGTCATATAAGTCTATACCCGTGCATTTTTTCCTTGGACCGCTTCAAAGCTACCAATGTACTGAACAGTGAGCTAAGAGCATGTTTGGAAAGATATTTTTTATTGGCGCACTACAAAATGTTTTGTCGTTCAAACTATTTTTTTTCAGTAGTACAGCTCCGATTGTGCATAAATAATTCTAGAATGGCCCCAAATGGTGCTACTGTTTTTTACGAAAATCACTAAATAATCCATTTTCGTGCCTTTTTATGCAAATAATACCAAAATGAAAACATTGTAAATACCTAGCTGAAGTAACTACATAATGTTGTCCAACCATTCTGGAATCAAACAAACAAAAAACGGTGAAAATCTAAAATGACCTTGATTTCTTGTGATTTTTCTTGATGCTACTCATTATAAAGTTGTGCTCATGTCAACAAAAAAAATAATTTCCAAAAATGTTTGGGCAAGTGACTATTCAGGATTTACAGTAAAAGCTAAGAATTTTTTTTTAATTAAGCCGAGATTGTTGAGCACACACCTGACACATATTGAGATGAGATGACCCCTGCATGGTCACTGTCTGAAAGTGAACAACAGACTGCAGCGTGGTTTCTTAACATCAATGTTAAGCATATCCTACTGCTAGGCAACTGCTCAGGCCCGGCTTACTTGGCTGCAAGGCTGCTGCCCAGCTACTCTGTTAATTTTCTCCTGGGAGTAGCAGAGTAACTTAATGAGCGATGGCATGCACACAACTGTGCTTGAGCGCTGGGCAATCGTTCTCACAGGATAGCTATGGCTGCAGAGCAGGATGCTAGGTCCCAAGAGTTTTTGTGCCTAGAGTGCTGAAAAATCTTTTAATGAACCATGTTCAAGGTTGGCTTATGAATTTCTGCAATAAATTTTTCAAACAGATTCTAAAGCGAATGACTTATGAAAAGCCGCCAGTATTCTGTTTAATTGCAGGTATCATGCTGTCCTCGGATCCTTCAGTGAGCAATGCTTGTTACATTTTATAGATCTATGAATCTGTACTATGTGATTGTGACGAACTTTTCTAAAGATTCGGAAAAGATTACAGCAAAAATACACTGTTACCAGACTTAATAAATAATAATAATAAATTGTTTTAATTTTCTCGTGCCCACAAACAACCTCTCGGTTTACAGTGTGGTGCACTAAACATACATGGAGTAAAACCTCAAAATACAGGAAACAGCAAAAGTTGTATCTAATAAAAGTCATGCAACATTATCATAAATGCAAAAATTGATTATTGATTGGTTCACTGACATCCAGTCACGTAGATTTAACATAAACAGCTCTAGGGTGGATAAAAAGATGTCGAGGTTAAATTTCTTTGAACCAAAAGCAATTTGTAACCTTGACAATGGGTTTACAGCGGACATGCAAGTTGGATAAAAAGTTGAAATGTTTTAGGCTTCAGGCGAGAGGGAACATAAAACTCAATAGATTAGTAATAAAGCCGCTGAATTTACCCTGCACAGAACAACTTGCGTGAAGGAATAAAAAATCTCTGTACTGCCTTCTCAAGGTCCAATTTATGCAACGAAAATTTACGAAGCAATGTTTCAGATAGTGATAAAAACATCTCATTCCAATGTAGAGGTCATATAAAATTCTTACCATTCGTTTTGCACATTTTCAATAGCTAGCTCTTGCGACAGAGTCAATGAATTCCAAATGACTGAGGCAAAATTCCAGTTGCAATCGAACGAGAGACTTAAATAAGAGTAGACTGAAGCAACAGGAGCTGAAAATTGGCGACAAATTCTTAGAAATCATTCCTAACCCCTCCTCAACGCTGCATTTACTCTAGCGAAGACATGATTGTTGAAAGAAAGTGAGTTGTCAGATATACACTCCGAGGTCCCTGATACACAAGACTGGAGGGACTAATACGCCATCCCAGATAATATTCAAAACAAATAACCCCCCCCCCTCCCTCTCCTGGATAATACCATTGATTTGGATTTCAGAGTTGATATTTAGTTTTTCCGGGAAAAAAAGGTTTTATGTTGTTTTTACTCAACTGAAATGCAACATGTAATGCATAATAGCACAGTTATTACTAAATAAGGTGATATTCTTCAAGATAATTGTATCGGTGTTGTTTTTGTGTGTTTACTGACAATGTAGTGACACCTTCCAGAAGTGGACGTGACAACGGGGTTAGGTACAAGCGAGCATGCGGCGCAGTCACGAATCAGACTACTGGGTTTCGGCTTTGAGGGGCATTATCATGGCAGCCTGCATGTGTGTGTACATTGTTAAAATGAAGGTATATAACGCTGCATTCTTGCTTTCTCTAGGAGTCACCGTTTTGTACGTGAAAACAAATCACGACGGTTGCTGAGCCTTCACCATAAGAGAGACATAATATTATTGTAAATATGCATGTTTTTCGATTTGAGTCACTTGACGATCAGCTTTGCATAAAATTAGTACGTCCGTGTTGCATAGCGTCTCGTTTTAACCTTTAAGTACCAGTTTCTGGTGTTAGGACACCATAAACGTTTAGGAAGATAGGGAGAGTTAGGAATGTCAGATGTGCAACGTCAAAGCATTATAGTTCTGTGCTTAGTTTTTATGCAGATACAGGAAAATCGGGAAATAACGCTAATTAAAAGAGCAATATTATTTTGTTTCAGCACACACTACTTATGAGCCGAAAGCAAATTGTTATAATTGCAAGTGCTTCAAGTAAGTGTCCGTCACTGTTTCAACTACCTCCCTGCATCACTGGAAATGTCAAATTAAAAACTTGAAAAAGCCGCGCCATTTTAAGGCTGCCAAATTCTCCATAGCACCATCTATTTTCTTCTTCTTCAAATGCAAATCAAGTTACCCAGGATGCACCATATCATTTGTCACTTACGCAGTGGACTCGTAAATTACCGGTCGATCTTCAATTCTTGAGGCAGAAAATGTTGAAGAGAACTAAACTCGCTCACAAACTACACAGCTAGCATGTTGCCTACTCCACATCTCGCACGTAACCGCTTGTTGTGGCTACACTGGATAGGTGGCAACCGCACTGTAACCGCACCACTGCATGGCGTCCATTTGAAATTTATAGCTCTAGCCGCTTTCTAGCGCGTGTGCAGACATTTGTCGAATCTTTGCGAACTTTTCCTTCAAAAAGTTCGGCATTTGTTATGTCACCTGTTATGCCATTTGGCGGTGCAAGTTGAGTGATAGATTTATTTCTTTTCTTTTAGCTCTCAATTAAACATTCAGTATATTAAGCAATGGAAGCAGTGATATACGACGACCAACGACAGCAGAAGGCCCCTGCTGTTTGCGGCGAGCTGTCACTGCATTCCACTCTACAATTGCTACTTTGCGAGCACGGCACGACTACACGCCATTCAACATCTGCAATATAGACCAGACCATGGTCAGAATGGACAACCCAGCGACACGCACTGGTTGCTGGTGGAAAACGGCATCCAGATCGCCAACACCAGCTGCGCGCGTCGAGCTTCACCGTCGCACTGGCAGCTCGCAGCGTCGGGAGCGTAACTTCCGGCATTTGTCGTACTCAAGGAACCCAGCAGGAGGATCCCTGCCTGTGCGTTCATGGCGCTCTGCATACCAAGTAAGTTTGGCGAATTTCCCTAACAGGTTCTGCTTCGTTTCGTTGACTGTAACGCGGTTCCTTCGAAAAGGCGAAAGCATGGCAAGAGCAACGAGTTTGTAAAGTTTGACGCCAATGATATTCAAGATTCGCGACCGCGTTCTGCTTCACTTTGTTATGACTCAGACGCGGTTGACGCACTTCCCGACAAAAGAGGAAAGCATGCCGAGAGTCACGAGAGACAAAAGTTATGCAGACGCAGAACTGCAGCACCGTAGCAGAACCGGCAGAACTGCAATGACGAAGTGACCCACCCACCTTCAGAAACGTAAAAGCCCAGCATGTGCTTCTGCCAGAGTAACTGAGGGTAACTGCACTAACGCCCTAACATAGTGCGTGAAACATGGGCCCGACAGACGAATATGCCTTCGGCGCCCTGAGCAGGCAGGTCGTGTTCAATGTGCTCGATTGGATCCGAGTTCTCTGGCTTACTGCGACTTAAAACTGTTATCATGGGTCCGATTAGTAACTTCTGGAACACGACCAGCGAGTATTAGCAGTAGGCAGTATTAGCTGCACGGCTGCTTGTTGTTTGACCCCGTCGGTTGCGTAACTGTACTTTTTGTCCTGTTTCAGTTTTTGCAGCGACCGTTCGCCTGACGTCGTCCAAAAATGGTTGGATAACAGCCGAGAAATGTCTGGAATGGCCCAGCCATGTTTGAGGTCCCGACATCGACGACGTTCACCGCTTGCTAGTGATAGACCATGCGCCGATGACACAAGGCGAAGGTGGTCATGGACACTGCAGAAGCCTCCGCTACGGACGTCGTGCACATTCCAGGAGGCTGCACTGGAATTCTACAGCCTGCGAAGCGTGTGTTGGAACAAGTCGTTTAAGGACTACTGCCGTACATCATGGGCGGAGTTCATGCGGAAGGGAGACAGGACACCAAAGGAACCTCTGGAAGCCTTCGAGGCAGGGACGTCCTCAACTTCATGTCAAGGCCTGCGGCAGCCGTGCTCGAAGACGCGACCGCCCAATCTTTCAAGGGGTGCGGCATCAGTGGCGCGCTGGACAGTAGCGAGGATGGCTACCTGCACTAACGGACTTCGCGGGCATGGAGCACCACAGCCTGCTCCTATCCCGAAGGTGTCAGCGATGAGTGCGCAGACTTCGTCTTTTGCAGCGATTCGAAGAGTCATTTGACGGATTTAGTGATACAGTGAATAATGACTACCAATCATCTGTGCATGAAATAACAAGAGCCAGGCTGCTGCTTCTCTGTTTCCACGGCTTTTAGAGGCACTTCATCGGCCATAATCTTGATTTGTGGTATGGACCTAATAAGCGCCCATAGTTGGTTTTTAGCGTATTTCGATAAATGGGGTGGGCACTCTCTCGGTGTTCGGTACAGTATTGCTCAACTGAAGTGATATTCATTTTGCAGAACTTAATTGAAAGATGCCATTTACCGCTGTGCCACTAAGTATTAGTCGAGATCAAACTGTGTTGCCATCGTGAGGCCGAAATTGGAAACATGCGAAGGCGGGATACCGCCGTGCGTCATCTGCTTTGGGCATGTTCAGAAGCATGGATCTCTGCTGATGCAGGCGCGTTTCCGGCTGAGCTGGGCCCTCGTTATGAAATGCTTGTTGTTTCTGTTGTTTTTTCACTAAAGTTGTGCTGTAGCCGTTTCGTTCAAGCGTGAAATTTCAGCAAAGCGATTAATATGTAAGTGGTATGCTGCAATAATTTTAGTGTTGTGGTTTGTGGAACCGTTGGTCCCACTATTTTTGTAATCTGCACAATCCATAGCTTTAAAAAACGTTGAATGTTAGATTGGGTTGATTAAAAAATTAATGTGACTGATAGCACCCTTTAATAAAGCGAATCAATTGTAAACCCGTTAGTTGATTTGTCTCCAGTCATATTGCATGAAAGACGTTGAACTAACTCTTTTTTACTATTTTTACTATGTCATAAACAGCATATTGCAGTTCAATTTTAAACTTGTGCGGCCTTGTGGATTGCTTTGAGAAATTTGACCCCAAGAAGCCTTTTAAAGGGGCTGTGCAACCATTTCCTGACTTTAGGTTGCTTTGGTCAAATACTTATGAGAGTTGTTCTTAGAGACTTCTAAACTAAAGATCTGAAAACCGATCTCGCCTGCGTGTCTAGATTTCATGTAAAAAAAGAAGCGAAATATGGGAGTTTCTGCGCTACGCCAAACACCCTCAGAATGGACAACCCAGCGACCCGCACCAATAATGTTGCTGAGTGAAAACAGCATCCAGATCGCCGGCTTCCGGTCACGTGCTCGGTGACGTAACGAGCGTAAGTATCAGAGTTTCGATTTCGCAGTTTTCCATGAGTGGCTCTGGTATCTGAATCTCTGAATCTCGTTATCTACATATACTCGCAAAGAAGCAGTAGCGGCCTTAGGCGGGATAGCCTGAGTGATGTTCAGCGCGGTATGCTGAATTTTAGTCAGTCGATGGGACTTGTTCCCCTATGCGGACACGCCGTTGAGGCGTCGGAGGGTATCCTGCAGCAAAGAGGACTGCCGCTTGCGCCTCAGCCCTGGCCTGACTCCAGACGAGATGCATGGCGGCTCACGCAGCGGCATGGTAATAATCTCGTCTCATTTCATTTCCTACGTATCTTCTGCTGTGCTGCTTTCAGCTAGCCTCTGTCTACATCCCTCTCGTTCCGATCACAGTGTGTTCTTGTAAGCGTATGCGACGCAATGCCGGCGTCAAAGAGTGCGTCTGCTGCGCGAATGCCCACCTGCAGTCGCGACCACACCCGGCTAGATGGTTGCATATATGGGCACACGACTTTGCGGCGATATGCCTGCAGCCTTCTTGTGTGCTGCGTGTCGCGTTTTGGGCTCTGCAGGAGGGGCGTCACGCGCGATGCCGGAAGAACAGAAGTGCGTGGTTCGATTGAAATGATTTTTAAAGAGCTGTTGCTGGTCGCCTGAGCTTCCTATGCGATGAGACCATGCAGGCAACCTGTCTAGCAAGTATTACACATACTTACATATGCCACCGCTGGTATGGCATTTCCCCCCTCACAGCCGAAAGGGTAGTACCAACCTGCTGTTCAAAATTCTTTGAAGTCACTGTCCGCGCATTGGGCAGAATGAAATGGTTGAGGTGAACAGCCTCAAAGACCACTCACTCCAAGGTATTTCAGAATGTGCTGGCTGGCTTGGAACATTCAGTGGTCAGGATGACCTCTCTTTACTCTAGCTTCTACTTTCAAATCTGGTGTTTAGGAGTTTTGGCTGTATTCCCATGCCAAAGAGAGCTATGCCCCATTTATCATGATGAGGGGAATTTCAAAATAATAGTGGGGGACAGACTAAAGTTTTGATGGGGCATACACGCTCTCCTCTTACATGCAAAGATTGCTGTTGCATCACTAGATGTAGGATATGCACAGACAACTCACTTTGAGAGGCAGAGTTTATTCAGACACGAGGTATGGGGTTTGAAGGCAGATGTGCTGTCTGATGTGGCCCTGTTACAGCGTTTACATTGTGCTACAAGAAATTGTAAATACAAGGCAGGCAGAAGATTGACACATGATGCACGTTTTCATTGTAAGCCTTCAAGCCTGCTACGTGCACCAACTAGCATGGTCAAGCACTCTACTCATATGTTTCCCAGTTGGCTACAGTAGAACGCACACATCTTTGTAGTCCTGCATTCCCTTTGTTAGAGTACTGCAAGCTAAATCTTGTTTATTTCCCGGCACTATAGTCCGCACCCAGTGCATAGTCTGCAGGGGGAAATTTGGGGTCACAAATAAAGCTTCTGCTTGAACAGTCCACACTCAAGTGCCAAGTCCAAACATAAAAATGATCATATGGCACACCTTGACATATGCCTGCTGTATTAGCTCATAAAGATGTTTGTACCTAGGGGTGCGTCGCAAACCGGTCGAGGTTCGAGTTTGACTTTTAACTTCTTGTGAAAGGTTAGTCTACAGCGTTCAACTCGTGTGCTTGTATGCGCGACAGGCTGGCCAGTTGGCTTCAGATTGGATGGTGATGGCTAGGGATGAATTAAGGGCAGCACTCATTTGGTTATTTCAGTGCAAGTTATTAGCTTCTGCAGTGAGTAGAATTAGTTTCTCTTAATTTGCAACTCTTCATTAGATTAAAATAATTCATTCTGCATAAAATAAATTCCTCTAAAGCTTGACATGCTTGCGTCAAAGTCTGACATCAAAGTCCAACCGTTTGAATCTGATTGAAAGTTTGAAGGTTCATTGAACCCCGACCTAAAAAATACGGTTCAACAAAAGTTTGCGACACCCCTACTTGTATCATACATAGATCAACATAATATACTCCATTATTCATAAAACATGCGTCTTGTCACAGTGAACCATCTAGAAAAAAGAAATCCTTGTTTAGTCCACACTTTAGATAGTCCGCATCGAGTAAAATTTCAACTTTCAAACATGTTTAGTCTGCAGACTAGAGTCCGGAAAATATGGTATCTTTTATTTTCTTGCATGACCGTAATAATCCTGTATTAGTGTCTTCAGTGTGTAGATGCAATTTGACTTCCACCGCTAGCATTTGTATTACGGTTATGAGTTACAAACTTTGGCCTGTCGATTTCCCAGGCTCCACCTTGTTGCTTACAAGCAATTTACACGATGGATGTAGCCGCGACTGGGCCGCTACAATCGGCGTGTCCTGCCAGCATGTGCCGTTGCAAGAATTCTAGAAGAATTCCCGTGAGACCTACACGGGATATCTGGATGCAGAATAAAACTGTTGTGCACTCCACTTTAGCCAACCTCTTCACAGTGTCTCAAATCCTTACACAAAACTTCGCTTCAAACACCAACCCGCCAAAACATTTTAGCAAATAAAAATCACTTGAATGGTAAAACAAAAAAAATTTACTGCACCAAGAAATGTGTATTTGTTTGTGACAAAATATTATTCTTTTCACTAATGGTGCTTGTTACGCAGGGCTCTCAAAGTGTTGCATGCTCATTTCATACTGTTTACTGTAGTGACCAATTGCCGAGTTTATCACAGAGAAGGATGATTGGATGGAAGCACAAGACCGTTATGAAGTGCAGTAGCGTAGCTGGCACCGCAAGAATACTGGCGAGCTAAAGAGATGGTGCGTTTGGAGCACGTGAATAGACAGTTTGATCCTGGTGCTCATGATGAGCGCAACCTCAATGAGCTCTGGTAGTCAGCTGCTCGTCATATGCATTAGGCACAAGCAGCACCGCCAGCCTTTGCGTAGTCGCAATCAAAAGTGTGCGAATAAAAGTCTGTTTCTTAGTGAGTCACCATGTGCGAGGTATGTCCCTACGTGCAGTCCACAGCTCTGAGACCAGTAATTAACCTGCACATACAGAAACCTAGGGTCGTATCCCCTCCGCCATAAACAGGCGACAAAGGTTTATCTCGGAGTAACTGAAGAACTGCTGAAGGTGATGAATTAATGCAGGCTGAGACATCGCAGAGGGCAGCGTCGGAATATCTTCCACTTCATGGCACCAAGATCATTCAATCTGGGAAAAGAATGGAACCTGTACCACAGAAGGTCTCAAGCATCCCTCGATATCGCCAGACCCACAGACTGATGGCGTAAAAGGCGCAGACCAAACGACGTGCTATGATCATCATGGGTGCCAGCAGGCTGAGCGCGGTCTCGTGCTCCGGATTGATGGCCCAGACGAGAGGAACTCCAAATATACACAGGTTCACAAGTTACGCCACTGGACATTCAAGCTCAACATTGCCCTGACAAACCAGAGCTGGACTAAACTCCTTACAAACTGAAGCTCCAACAGGGCGATTCAGATAAAAGGGCCAACATGAGACTTCAGGTTGAATTTCAAGGTAAAGTGAAGGCTCAGGCTATTTTCACTGACACAAGGCACATCAAGTTGGGGTGGATCTGGAGCAAGAGCACTAAAGTTGGATTTCAACGACCTGTTTGTTCGCGCTTGTGAGCCTACGAAAGAGACCGTAAAAGTGTTGCAAGCTAAAAATACCAAACTATTCAGCAACGAGCTTGGACGGTTTATGAAGATAAAGGTTAAACTTTATTTCTAAAGAAGCGTCATCCCAAGTTTATGCTGACATACTACTACTGCCTGCATTACGTGGAAACAGTGGTCTGACTTGAGGGGACAAGTTAGGAAGGGAATGTTGACTCCAGCGGAAACTGCACTAAGCCACTCCAATCTTCGATCGTCCAGAAGGACAGTGATTCTGTGAAGGTATGCAGTGACTTCAGTGTGACGATGAACCTTCAGTTGAATATTGCACAGTACCTGCATTCAACATCCCAGGGGAACTCTTTTCGAACCTCAAGCGCAGGAGTGAGGTTCTCTGGTCAGAGGCATTGCAAACGTGCTACACCCTGCAGCATCGCCCCCCACGACCTGCAGCACGCCCCCCCACATGGTCACTTACCACCAAATGACTCCGGAAAGCTAGTATACCCGTGTTCACTCTAGTCACGAATCTGGCACAGACGATTCGAACAATGCCTGAGAAAAGTTTATAGAACTATCAGTGATGTACTCGTGGAGCGAAAGACAGATGACTAGTTTGCGTTCGAGGCTAGAGAGATAGCGAATGTGACATGACAGCCTTGTCAGTCCTGCAGCACTTGTGGCCAGAATGAAAGACTAAGCTGGAGAAAATTTTCCTCCTGCCAAGCTTACAGCACCACCACCAGGAAGCGTAAGCGAGGCAGAAACAGGCAAATGAAACTGGGGAACAGTACTAGCTGTGAGAAAGTCAGCCTTGGGGGCTTTGCTTACTCCAACAGGAGCCGATTCAGGTAAAAGGGCCAACATGAACTTCAGGTTGAATTTCAAGGTAAAGTGCAGGCTCGAGGCTATTTTCACTGACACAAGGCACATCAAGTTGGGGTGGATCTGGGCCAAGAGCACTAAAGTTGGATTTCAACGACCTGTTTGTTGCGCTTGTGAGCACGAAAGAGACCGTAAAAGTGTTGCAAGCTAAGAATACCAAACTATTCAGCAACGAGCTTGGACGGTTCATGAAGATAAAGGTTAAACTTTATTTCTAAGGAAACGTCATCCCCAAGTTTATGCTGACATAACCACTACTGCCTGCATTACGTGGAAACAGTGGTCTGACTTGAGGGGACAAGTTAGGAAGGGAATGTTGACTCCAGCGAAGACTACAGTAAGCCACTCCAATCTTCGTCGTCCAGAAGGACAGTGATTCTGTGAAGGTATGCAGTGACTTCAGTGTGACGATGAACCTTCAGTTGAATATTGCACAGTACCTGCATTCAACATCCGGGGAACTCTTTTCGAACCTCAGACGCAGGAGTAGAGGTTCTCTGGTCAGAGGCATTACAAACGTGCTCGCACACCTGCAACACTAGACGCCCCCACATGGTCACTTACCACCAAATGACTCCGGAAAGCTAGTATACCCGTGTTCACTCTAGTCACGAATCTGGCACAGACGGTCGAACAATGCACGAGAAAAGTTTATAGAACTATCAGTGATGTACTCGTGGAGCGAAAGACAGATGACTAGTTTGCGTTCTGAGAGCTAGAGAGATAGCGAATGTGTAATGACAGCCTTGTCAGTCTGCAGCACTTGTGGCCAGAATGAAAGACTAAGCTGGAGAAAATTTTTCCTCCTGTCAAGCTTACAGCACCACCACCAGGAAGCGTAAGCGAGGCAGAAACAGAGCAAATGAAACTGGCGAACAGTACTAGCGTGAAAGTCAGCCTTGGGGGCTTTTGTTTACTACCCGAAGATTGGATCATGGATCACGTCATAACTGGAATCAACAATGAGGCTCTTGTCAGCGTCACGCACCTTCCACATCGCAGCCATCGAGCCGGAAGCCATCGAGCCTGCCGGACAGACCCAGACAGTCAACCAAAAATTCGTCCAGACTAGGCTTTCCGCTAGCACCTCCGCATGGGGGCCCCCAATGTTTACAAGACCCCTGGAGAATTCCGAGGAGAACGCAGACAGGCGTCGGGTTTCAGCTCGTGGAGGAAAGACCCCCTTCCCAGAGAGACGACTCCGGGACGCCGTACGAAACAGACGGGACGACCGCTCTTCCTTCCGCCATAATGCAACGTTTTGTAACCTATTGTAACCCCAGTTAATAAATGTCTTGTTAATTTTAAATCAACTCCAGTCTACACCTTAAACTTACGATCACCTGCAAATTCACAAACGCAACGAATAACCTGACATGGTGCAGCCCACATCAACGGAGTGTATGAGTGGCCACACCCCGTCAACGAGCTTCGACGAAAGCGGAACCAAGGAATGATGCTGTTTGGGATCTGAAGAAAGTATGACCCGATCGGCGTGATGGTAGCGGTTTTATCAGAATAAAAACATGGCGGGTTATTCCTGCGCATGATTCCGTTGCCCACTTCTTCGTCCCGTGTCCATTCTCCAATATCCTCCCACCCAACAAAATCCAACCGACTGTTTTGTCGAAATTTCAAGACAGTAAAGAAGCTGAATGGGCCTTCTTATCTTTACGCCACTTCCGAGTCGAATAGTGCAGGCACGAACATTCCCACCTCAACCAGGGTACTTCCCGTCGACAACGGCCAGATCCAAAAACATTACGGGGCGGCGGCCGCACCTGAGAAGCACCAGATCTCCCACCTGGACACTGCCCAAGTCGGATGAGCGCATCGTGCACGCAGATTGCAGCTCCAAGCAACAAATTTTGAAAGATTTCACGTTACATGTCCTTCGCCACAGGCTCCGTGTGAGCATTCACTTCTCAGGAACAGGTGTAGAACACCTCCGCCAATTGCTGGTAATCCTGGGTGGAACTTCGGGCCCGTGATCTGAGCTACCACAGCGACGCTTTTTCATTACGATATCTTGCATTTCCACCTAAGGCTGTTCAAAAGGGCACTTAAATTGAGCCCCGCCGCGCACCACTGCCTGACCGGGATCCTCTCTATCGATGCGCCGACACCACTCAGCTCTGAGATGTTCCTCACTCGGCAAACGATGGAACTGAATGTTTTTGAATTTGATCATAGCAGCGGTTAGACACCGGTTGGGACACTGCGGAACACCGCACACGCTCGGCATCGTCGATAGGGTCGAGGCACCGTGGGTGCCGTGGGGCCGAAGTCGAACACGAGACACCAGAAAAAGAAAGTGCGACCACGCCTGAAGTCCACTCGCGGACGGTTTTTGTGGAACCTGAGTAGATGGCGCCACTGAAACTCCGCAGAATAAATTTTCGTCGGTAATAGTAGACTTAGGCGCGTTTATTTACACTGAAGCGGTAAGATTTATCAAAAGTAATCCTTATATTTTGCACGTAATTGCACAACTTGGATTTATTTAGAAATCTTTTTCACGATTTTCACTACCTGTCCGCTGACAACAGTGGGCGTTAGGCTACAGCGTGGTGCCGAACGACGTCACGCCGTGGTTCCTTCAGCTGCCACTCGTGGCTGTAGATGGGGGTAGAACCACGATTTTTGCTGTGCAATTACGCGGCGGAATCACAACATTTCGAAGGAAATATGTTTTCTCTATCCTCCGGGACACGATAAACAAGGTAAAAATTACAAGAGACAAATTCTTTCAATCTGAAAATCATTGCACCGCCCCTTTAAAGTGAAGAAATCTTTAAGTTATTGTTTAAACCGTATAATCACCCTCAATGACAATTACAAGCATTCTGAAGTGATTTACCGTGCAAACCTCTGCGCTGAAAAAAATAAAGACGTCAGAAATGTTAAAACAGATATTTTTTTACTTTACCTTTTTATGACTTTCTTCAGTACGAAATTCCAATTAAACGGCAAAAAATATTGCAATTAAAGCATTATTTGAAGATTCTGAAGGTTAATCAATGAACTGCCCAGTCCCGATATACGTTAGATTAGGGCGAAGGGTTATCGGAAACTTTTGGGAGTGTCGCTAGCTCTCATCAGTAAAAGAGTGTTGCTGCGGCTGATGCTGTCTGTGTCGCGGTGTGGTAGTTTGTTGGAGTTGCAGAGTCTACTACATTTGTATAGAATATTTAGCCAGAAATTTATCAAATTGTCCTCGTGACATCCGCGGCCCTCTGAGAAAATGGAAGCGGGAGAACCCACACCGCCGAGAAGAGCATCTAATAACACACACTCTGCTGTGTTGCTCGTTTACACTTGTCCATTCCACTCGTGGCAGATATATTAGAACAGTTTGCTTCACACTTTTCAGTTGCCCTGCCAGCGAACTGTTTGCAGATCGTAAACAAAAGAAACAATCTCTCCTCATCGCAAAGCATTAGAATTTGTAGGAGTTCGCGTACCGCCCCCGACACGCCAGTTCCCGCGTGGTCCGTCAACGACCCAAGTCAAGCCTGGTTCTTTCATGGGAGTGGGGTTCCGCTCTATTTTATTGGTTCATATAACAAGACACTCAGAACACTGAATCTAAACTACAAATAAACACGACCTCACAAGGATTAACACTGGCACGGAAAGCTATTCCCCGAAGCTAGGCACAAAGAGGGCCCCCAGGCCTCGTATCCCGCTATTACTCGAGAGCCGTCACTCGCACTTGCCTGCTCTCGAGCACCCCGGAGTTCTAAGAAAGCCTTCTGCCCCCCGCCCGCCCGCCCACCCAACCCCCCCCCCCCCCCCCCCCAGTTCCTCATCTTATATCGATGGGCGAGGAGGTTTCTCCTCG
Organism: Ixodes ricinus; assembly: GCA_037355805.1. Taxonomy (NCBI): domain Eukaryota; kingdom Metazoa; phylum Arthropoda; class Arachnida; order Ixodida; family Ixodidae; genus Ixodes; species Ixodes ricinus. The sequence continues at coordinate 16,594 of JAZHYW010045777.1, forward strand.
CCCACCCTGGGCGCCTGCAGCGCCATCCAGTGGCTAGGGAGAAAGCGACATGTCGGGAGCCGAATTCGAGGTCCCAATCGACTTTGCGGCAACACGACCATGTAATCGCGTCTGAGGCGAGGCAACTGCGTAGCCGCCTCGCGGCAACAATGCCAGAGTGCCAGAGTGCAAAACATTTATATTACTGCAAAAACTAAAACTAGCAACAAAAAAAATGCATAGAAACTGCGATTCCACAACCCATAGTACCAGCATTATGTAAGTATCCAAGTTGGAATTCCTTGTTTAGTTGAATTTCCGCGCTGGTGAGCCGACATACTTCTTTTTAGATAAACAAATATTTAACATAAATACTGCAGTTCACCCAGAAACCAACATTTGTTGTGGTGATCCATGCTTCCCAACGTCTGCCTAGAGCAGACAACACATCCAAGGAAGCGATTATTTAAATTTAGGCCGTATGCTGGTAGCACGGTTTGATCTTCATTGAAGCACTGAACAGTACTGCACCATTTTCTGCTATAATAATTTTCCCACGATACTATGCAACAAAATAAACGCAAGAATCTACACCGCCTCACACGCGAACGTGGAGAGCCTATGGGGCGGCCGTGCTCCTATCCCCGCTTTGATGACGATGATTTATAACGCGACAATTGCACCTCCTCTAGGTCGATCTCGAGGCCAATACTTGGGCGCACTTTCCGGCACACCCCCTGCTGCATCCCAGTATGCTCGTTTTGAGTTTTCAATTTATTCTCTGTCACTCCAAACTTAACTCAACCTGATAAAAAAAGTTTTTGTTGCTGGAAGCGGCATTTGTGGATAACTTATTAAACCAAATTTTTTGGCGTGGTTTCGCCTTTTGATGCCAGGTGGAGAGTTTTGTGGAGGCAACTTACTCCGTGTGCATTTCCACCTCTTGAGGCCCCAAGCACGGGGCCCGTCCACCAACGGCAACATCGTGGTAGAGGTGAAGGAGCTCTTCGGAAAAAATCGTGAGCCACTGACTGTCAAAGTACTTCCGAAGACCGGGCCTTAGGAGGGAAGAGTGTGGAGAAGCGGAAGAAGAGGAGGGCGTGGAGGGCACACAATGGGGGCCAAGTGGTGCACGAGATAAGTGCATGTGGTTTCCAAGCGAGCAGTGTAAGAGAAGGAATGAGCATTGGCACTGGACAGCAAATGATATGACAAGGCTTGGGCAGGAAGAATGAGCCTGTGGAGAGGCGGCCACACCCAAGACAGCTGTCGACGAAAGTGAGGACCATTGCGCAGAACAGGGATTTTAATTGCAGGAACAGTAAAATCTTTACCTTGATCAGTCTCATTACAGTAATACCTCGTTAACTCGAACACGGCTATCTCGAAATAGCGGTTAACTCGTAAAATTTTCTTGAGATGGAATGAGCTCCCATAGACACAATGCATTTTGTCCTTGCTTATCTTGAAAGGTTTTCAGGATGGACTTCGGATATCTCGAAATCTCGTCAGCGAAAATCCACAAAAAAACCCTCAATAAACGACAAAAACTGCCCTAAAAAATGTGTGCGCCAAAAAAAAAAAAAAAAAAACTGCAGGCAAAAAAAAATTAAATAAAATAGAGATAACCAGGGGTGCACGGAAGCCGCGGCGACGTCGTGCGCCTTTAAAACGTTTGTTGTCTTAATTTTTTTTCCCTTTACCCCACCTGGACAAGCCGATGGCAAGCCGGAATGCCTGGCGTTCGGTGCCCCCTCTCCCTCGATTGTTTTGTGCCGCTCTGTCTTTCGTTTTCTCTTTGCGTCTGGGTCCCTTCCGTTTCCCTTCCCTTCCCGGTCTAATCGTCGGCTCCTTAGTCTCGTGTTTCGCAGATGTGTCGGAGGTGTCTCGTTCGTTTCGAGTGTGGCTTCTCTTTATTGCTTGTCCCTCCATTTTTTTCCGGGTGTTTCGATCGTCTCGGGCGCCATATGAGCAAGAGTCAAGTGTTCAATCCGGTCATCGGTTGTGAATTCTCCAACGTTGGTCTCGTGACTTCGATTGACCGTGAACATGGCGCAGCCCAAACAGGTTCTATTTTCCTTTCTTTAATAGAACCTGTGCTGCTGCCGCGATTGTTAGAAGTTTTATTTAGCACATCGCGCAATCAGAGGTAAAAATTTTAGTACTTTGTTTATCTCGAAATTTAAAACATCTCGAATTTTTTCAAGGTATTTATGACTTCGAGTTAACGAGGTATTACTGTATGTCAATTCTCAGGGAACAAATGGAGCAGGTCCAATCAGACGGCAATAGCCGATTGACGAGTTACTGTTGAAAATCTCTCAAGCACGAAGCTGACCATTATTAATCATGTATTACATTTTTACAACTATAACAATCTTGTCCTTTAATAATAATAAAAAGTCTTAAAATGTTTTTATTTTTTTTAATAATCAAAGGTAAACATTTCTTTTGCTCAAGTCACTTACAGACATAACTGCAACGGTACACTCTAAATCTGGTTACACATATTGTTACTCCATTACACATGTACATTAGTAACATTCTCAAACTTTTATTTTACTTCCCTCATTGGAGGACTGCCATTGATAGAGGTCTCATGCATAACCTACCCCAAACTCAGCGAGCTTGAACGGTTTGAAGGGTAACACAATTGTTACACTTCAAACTTTTCACACTTAATTTAAGTGTTATGTATGCCGGCCGCTAAAAAGCATAAAAAAAACCTGAACCTTTTGCTTTTCCTGAGTTGCCTGCAAATTAAAAGGATTGTTTGACGGGAAAGAAAAGACAGACGTGAGTTAGGTGGATTAGAGACCGGACTGCCAAACAAGTCCATATTTTCATCTTGGCCTTTGTTCTCAGAAATACTTAATTGGACGACTGATAACTCCAAGAAAAGTGAGTACCGAACCATGTTGCCATTGTAGACACATTTATCCTTTTGAATTCAATTAAGTTTTAAAGTATGCGGGCATTTTCAGGTCAGCGGTAATGTCAGTGCAACCATTACCAACGAGTATAAACCTGGCCGCCACTGTTTGCGGGTCCTGCCCACACGGGAATCGCTCTTGCAGGAGACTTCGAGACACTCAAGGATGCCTTCGGGTATGCAGACTGCCCGGCTAGATGGTGTCTCATCTGCAGACACCCACCGGCTACAGCGAGGCACACTGGTGAGCTGAGTTTGAGAAAAGAGGACAGCGGCGGAGCTTTCGACTGATTCCGACTTTATCTGGCTTTGCGTGGTGGCTGCTCAGGCTTATGGCTCACATTCTTTTGTCTCTTCGTCTAGTAACCAGGGATGCAACTACTCGCGAGTTTGCATGAGCTACGGGAGAAATTGGCAAGACCGTACTTTAAAAGACGTGTACAATGAATTCGACTGATAGATTCGAAACATTCCCCAAAATATGTAATGACTGAAAGGAAATTCGCTTTAAGTGAAACACGAAAACTCGTCCAGAAATGGATGTTCCGAACTTATGAACTGACCCAATGCACGTGTGACAGAGACGGGAAGTCACGGAGTCTGGCTTCGGATGCAAGGAAGCCAGCAGAGCCAGTGCATCGGCTCAGACCGTGCGTGTGCGTTGCGCAGGTGGTCAGGCATTGCGGGCACGTTCCCCTTGAGCCGCTGAGCAGAGCCGGAGACTTTGTCGATGAAACGAGTGCCGCTGTTTTCTCTCAGCATGCGTGCACACGCATTACGTAGGCGGGTAGGCATCGCGGGGCAAATTCTCTTTGAATCGCTGACTTTGTGAATAAAACAAGCGGCGCTGTTCTCTTTCAGCTTGCATGTGCGTGCACGCATTGTGTAGGCATTGTGGGGCATATTTTTTGAGCCGCTGACCGTCGAAAGAATGAAAGGCGCTGTTCTCTATCCGGTTCCCTCTCCTGAAACACACCTAGCACTGCGCAGATATTAGAGGATGAGTGAAGATAGCCACCGTGGAGATGGCTTGTACGACGGAAAAAGAAAAGGGCTACCGAAAACTGGGAGCTGACCTCGAGCTTTTTTAGAACACCGTGGTGAGGCGACTCGCATCCCAAATGTCCCAAGATGCCTCCATCACATTTCAATGACTGTTTGATGTGCTGGCAAGAATGGGACATTTACCATAAAAATATAGCAATTCATTCCAGATAGATATTCAACATATTTTTTAATGAATCTGTGTATGCTTGTAGTTTAATATCATCATCCCTGCATAGTCAGAAGGTTTTTGTAATTTATGGTTCCAGGTGCTTCAGCAAGACATAGGCATAGTTGCATGTTTTCACTCCATAAGTTTGGATATATACAGCTTGAACTAATTGTATTTTTGATGGTGATCATAGCAAAAATAGCATGTCGCTATTTCAGCGGTTGCTGCTCGTGAACTCGAGAGACTGGAATTGCAGCTATTGCGACTTCAAGATGTAATGAGATTGCAGCTGCTCGTCAGACCATGGCCAGGTGGTGGAATGGATTCTCAATCTTTTGGTGGGGCATGCTTGTTGGTTTAGACCATGGAACTTCCATAATTGTGTTTGCTTTGCAATGTCAAAATGTTGAAAAAGATTTTTCGTGTCAAGCCAGCCTAAAACATCTCTTTGCTACATTGTTACAGGCTTGTCACCCTGTTTCTGCTTTTTTCTATGGCGGTTTAGAACTGCTGAGGGCAACACCGGAGGCCATCGCCGAGCACAGCACCTTAAGTGGCAAGCACCAGCAAAAAGACGTAAAAGAGGGTTAGCAGACAAGGCCCATCATGTAATCTATGCCACCAGCCCGACAGCCCACAAGACCACGTATTGTATGCAATAAACCAGTTGTCGTCGTTAACCTGTCGCGACCACGACATGGTGGCAGCGGTGGGATCCAGTGTTGCTCATGACAAGAACAAAGGCTATATCAAAATGATTGCAGACGAGTGAACATTGCAGTACGCGCTTCTGCTATTTGTATATTCCAAAACAGATGGCCTGCGGTCCACCAAACTCCCTACATACCTGTCTCTCAGTTTGATAACAATCATAATAATTGTGCCACTCAGCCACCTAAATGACTGTTCTGTGTCGAAGAGCTGCGAAGTGCAGACACACACGCGCACGAACGGATAGCCACGTTGGTAGAGGTAGGCCCAAACAAAAAGAGATAGAAATTTAAAAAAAAGCGGTGGCGTTTGTGCGAGCTGAACGCCTCCCGTCGGTGTTGACGAAGGCGCCCAGCGATTCATCGACGCATACGACAAGCATACGTTGTGTTTAATGAAGTCAGCATGCCCATTCCTCGTGTAACGATTTCTTTCTTGAGTGTACTCCGCCGGCAGTAAAAATAGTCAATCTAGCGAGATGCCGTCGGTGGCAAACACGGCGATTCCGGCAAACACGCTGCCGTCCTTACAGGATATAGGTACAGTACTGGTATTTGGGGACGGATGTTTAGAGTGTCTGTTGGCGCTTGGAAGAGGTCGAATAGGCGCATACGCTTATTTCGTGTTGGTTTTACTTCGGATATTATTTGCATAAGCACTTTGGAGACTGACCTCGCACCTGAGAATATTGTCACCAATGATTCGGGAGCCCCGATTGGGTACTTATATATTTCTGAGCCATTATATTTCAACTCAATGTAAATAATTTACAATACCATGATGTTTGTATGTGAATGTGGTCATTTTAGTGCATGTAGGTTTTACTTTTATTCCAATATGAATAATTGTCACATTTTTATTTGCCTGGCTAACAAAAGTCTGTCGACCCAATTTTCAGCGATCTGGCGTCTTCCAGCATATGAACTAATTTATTATTATTTAATAAAAATATAAGAATGTAGTACTTCATTGCCCCATACTGTCAAGTTCTATCATGAATTTAACAAAATTCATAAAAAGAAAGTATAATATGTGAACAATGGAGTAAGGAATGAACAAATACTTTGCATTCTATACAACTTGTTTAAAGTTAGATGGCCTAAGTCAAGCCCCTCTCAGAAATAAGTAATAGTAAAATATTTGCATTACCTTTTAAAGTAATTTGTAATTGTAATTAATTACTTTCACGTAGTACTAATTGTAATTAAACTACTTTTTTCAAACATTTTTCTCTGGTGCGACTTATACAACAATGCGACTTATATAAGGACTTTTTTTTCCAAGTTGCGACGCTATTTTTTTTTTTAAACTTTTGCGCGTTATGTTTTGTAGAAGCAAGCATAATTACGTAGCCATAGGTGGTGTTTCCCCCTCCAGGAGGCACTCGCTGTCGCCGCACTATTTTGACTCGGAATGCTTCCCGAAGCGGCTGCAGGATATTTTCTCCCGTCTTTCTCAGTTTCCACTTGATGAGCAGGTTTTTTGTGCCATGCTCCAGCCGTGTAGCTACATGTAAAACGCAAGGATTGTAGCTAGCCGATCTTTTGGAGACGGTCACGAAACACAAGTACGTCAAGGTTTATTTTTCTGCCCGCGCATCGATGCTCGCGTCGTCTCCGGGACTTGGCCTAGGCTAGGCCTAATGCTCCAAAGGTTGGTTCGCGAGTGTCTAGCTCCTTAAACTTTCATTCGCTCGGCATGCGTTCGCTCGAATAAAGTCGACTACCCTCTCATTTTGCGCATTTTACGTCCATCATTGCTGCCGAAACCACTCGATTTCCCCAGCCAGACAGCACCATGCTATGTGGCATACTCTACACGAGTCCAAATGCGCGGCAGACGAGTCTCGATCTAGCGATTGTGCGAAACTCCGATTTCGCGATCACCAATGCAATTAAACTAAGGAGCTCACCGTGATAACCATGCAAGAGGTGCGACTTATACAAAGGTGCGACTTATAGTACCAACTTTTCCACGAAAACGGCTTCAATATACGAATGTGCGACTTATACAAGGGTAAGACGCACAATTATAGGTCCGGAAAATACGGTACTTTTCAAATAAGTAATTTGTAATTGTACATTAATTACTTTCATGTAGTACTAATTGCAATTAAACTACTTTTTAAGAAAGTAATTGTAACCCTGTAAATTACAATTTGGAAGTAATCTACTTATGGGTGCTTTTTGACCGAAATACTGTAAACGACTAAATTTTCGCGAGGACCCAATTTTCGCAAATCGCCTACAATTCGCGAAAAATACGTCCCGCAAACAATTCGGGCTATATGAGAACCAGGGGTGAGACATGTGAAACAAGTTTTGGAGCAATTTTTGGAGCAGAAAAATCTGGATTTTGGAGCAGCTAGGAGCACAAAATTCTCGTTTTTGAGCAGCAGTTTACGCATCTTGGAGCAACTTCAGAGCAGAAAAGTCTACAGTTTGGAGCAGATTAGGAGCAGAAAATGTTAGAGCAGTTTATCAGCAACTGAAATCATAAAAATATGATTTAAATCACATAAGTCTGATTTTTCTCTTTTCATCGTTACTTTTTTTTCTACCCTGGTTCCACTAAGTCATCACTGCCGTACGCACCAAAATAAAATATAAAAGAACAAAAAAAAATGGAAAAGGCATACCCGAGTCTAATGCGCATAAATGAGGACAAGAAACACAGGCTTGCTGCAAAGTTAGGTGGGCACTAGGTACCTCAAGCTTATACGAACTGGTGCCAAAGCGCAATTGTAGTGCAAAGCTTTTAAAGCGGTGATTTGAGAGCATGAACAGGGAAGCACGGTTTACTATTGAGCCACACATCGATCGGACGCTCGTAGAAAGCACGTGCTGATATAAAAACTTGCCATAAAAATGAATCCCAAGGTAAATAGTGAATTGGTAGAAAAACTATGAGCAGCACATGCACGCTAAATACGGGTGTGTGACCGATTCATTCCATTGTTCACGCACTGGAAGCACGTGTGAGATAACCGAAAGTACTCACGGCGACGGCGCCGTCCATTTTGACGAGAAGATTACGGACACGAATGAACAATTACACAATAGAGGCGCTCAATAGCACTTTTAGGAAAAGGTTTACTCTCAAAACGAAATACTTGCTCATCTTGATAGCCTGTGCGTCGTACCTTCCGCGGCCAGACATCGACACCGCGTGAAAACACACCGGTAGCATGCAGTCACAAATGACAGCGGAAAATAGTATAAAATCGGGAAAAGACCACGTGACCACGTATCATAGGTAGAGAAGGGTACTACAGCTGATATCTTTGAATCCGGCGGTTGCTTGCGCCCCCTGTACCAGTGCCGTGTACTTTACTACGACGAGATTAAATGTTGCCAACCAAGCTCTCATTTCCCGCTAAATCTAGCGTCGCCGCAAACGTTTTTTTTGTTGTTGTTTTTTAGTTACTTTGGCGCAGTGTGGCGCAATTTCGACCGACTTCGCGTTTTTGGCGCAACTAGGCGCAGAAATTTGGGTTTGTATCAAAATGGCGCAAATGTCACACCCCTGGTGAACGCTACGGAAGCTACACTTGATTCGCGAAAAATAGAACCCGCGAATAATTTCAAATTTTCAGCTTTGGCCAGATTTGCGAAAATTTGAGCCCGCGAATAAGTCGTTTACAGTATATATTTTAATAAGGTTCCCAAACATTGTCCCCCCCCCCCCCCCCCCCCAAAAAAAAAAAAAAATCACGGTACCTTCGATGCGTTTGAAAGCCCAAGAAGCCCCTGCCGCAAACATACCTCTGGAAAAACCTTGGATGACTCACCCGCGAACACCGCCGGTGACCCGATTTCTAACAAAAGAGAAGATCTCGTCCAATTAGATTAGTAAGATAAGGGCAAACTAGAAGTCAATCATTCAAGATGTCCGGGTGCAAAGGGAAAGAAGGAACAGCTCCAAGCAAAGAACTCCACAGCAGTAGACAGTCATTTTTCTGTGTGCCCCGCAGCTGTTCACCTGCCTTCGCTCCAGCATCGAACATCAGGAATAGCTACATGATCCAGTGAAAGGTGGAAGTTGTCCAGTGGCACAAGAAGAATGGAGACAATGTAAGCAAAACTGCAAGACATTTTGAGCTGGACAGGAAACGTGTTCGCGAATGGAGCAGCAACTACCAGTCCTGTCTACAGCAGCAACGGACGGCCGGGGTTTCAGAGAAGAGCTCGATGAACCACTCGTGGACTCCTTGGACACCGAGCGAGGCAGCGGAACGAGCGGTGAGGAACGGCGTCCTTCAAGAGTATGGACGCAAGTTGGCAGTTCAAATGAACCTGGGCAACTTCAAAGCTTCGAACCACTACCTGGCCCGCTGGAAAGCCCGCATCAATGTGTCGATGCGAGTGGGGACGAACGAGAGTCAGAAGTTGCCGGCTGACTACGCTAATGCCATCTCCGTCTTCCGGCGGGCCGTGGGAAGCCTGCGCCTGGAGCAGTTACTCCAACTTTAGTATAGCATCCATGGACCAAACCATGGTACGCATGGACTGCCCAGCCAAGCGGACGAACAACGTTCCGGTGAATCAAGCATCCACATCGTGAACACAGGCTGTGCCCGTCGTGGACCGACGGTTGCACCCTGTGCAACAGCTGCGGGCATAAAACTCCCGGCTCTCGTCGTGCTCAAGGAACCGACGGGCCGGATCCCTCAAGGGCACTGTTCGCACTTCAAATCCCAGGTAATGTCTCAATTTCCGCGTACAGTCTATGTTACTTCTGGTTTGATGGTCCAAACAAACTTCAGCATAAAAAGAAGTTGTAAACATGCAATCCCGCCTTTTGTAAAAAAAAAAAAAAAAAGTTTGAGAGAAGCGTTGTTTTGTGAACGATATAGAAAGCGTCTTCCGCGTGTATTTGTGCGTCTCTAGTAGAGGGCGCTGCATGGGCTTGTCGCTTTTGTTTTTTTATCAATACCGTCGCTACTTTGCCGACAACGCAGCAATGCGTTCTTTTGTGTTTGCGGCTACTTTGGTGCCGGACTTTGGAATGAAACCGAATCTCAGCTCCCTTTCAAAAAACGTGCTAGTGACCTGCTCAAGGAACGGATGGATGACCACGCCGGTCTTCCTCAAATGGGTGTGGGGTGCCAACAAAGACCACGTGAGGCGGCTGCTCGTCCTGGACCAGGCGCCCATTCACAAGACAGGCAGCGTGGGAGGCCCTCGATGGGAAGGAAACCGACGTTGTATTCATTCCTGGTGGGTACACATCTATCCTCCAGCCAGCAAACATGTGCTGGATGAAGTCCTTCAAGGATGCTCTCAAGAATTGTTGGTCTACCTTCTTGTGGGAAGGGGCTGTCACCGCCAAAGGGAACCTCAAGAAGCCGTAGCGCCAGGATGTCATCAACTTTGTGTCCGACTTGGGCGTGTCTATCGGAAGAGGCCGTCCTGACGTACGTTCAAGCGCTGCGGCATCTCAACATGTCTCGATGGCTCAGAAGACGGGGAGTTGAACCACCGCCTGACCTCCGTAAGCGACGAACCAGCGATGGGACCCGAAGCTCGGGAAAGCATGGTGGACGAAGTAGTGCAACTCGTCTTTGACAGCGACAGCGATGCATCTTTCGATGGATTTAGCGATGTAGAATGATCAATAAACGCGGATGCATTACTAATCTGTCAAATGCCGCCACTTTTTTGTAGTTTTTGGCACTTGACCCAAAACTTGGCCCACCCCAGCCATGGACACGTTACTGCTAAAATGTAACAGTGTTACAGTTACAGTTACCCAGGTAAAAAAAGTAACCCTGTTACAGTTACTAAATTTGAAGAGTAACTTGTTACAGTTACTTCGCTAAAGTAATGCCTTTACTTTACAAAGAAACATGAGAAAACATTCAAAATGGACGTTCCTTTATATGCCTTTAAATTAGCGTAGATTTCTTATAAGACATTGTGTTGTTCACAGTAGTGAATCTCATTATTTTGAGAAACTAAGATTTTCTTAATAATCAATATTACATGGGTGGTTTCATTTGAAATCGAACACGCTTGTCGGGGTGGGTCCTTCGATTTTTTTTTGAAAAATATATGTAATTGCCCCATTTCTGGGAAGAACAAAACCGCTTTTCAAAATTTTTTAAAAAAATATTTCGCTTCACGAAAAATTATTGAGTGGAGCAGGGTGAAAATCGGTTTTTTACTCCGTGATTTTTCTACCCAGTTCTGTACGCTGGTATAAATACGGGAAGCATACAAAACTCACAGTAATTTTTTGTGCTCTTGTATGTTACTTCGACTATTTTTTAGTTGAAAGGAAAATAATTTTGTATTTTTGTTTATTGAGATAAAAAATGCCAAACATCGTCTCTTTGACAATCCGGTGACATCTTCAGAGCCTTGTAACTCATGAGTCATTATATTTGTCGCTTACCAAATACTATGCGGGTGTAGCCCTATTCATGGGCTATCGACGGGCATAAGTTTAGTTTATTTTATTTTCACTGAAATTTTTATATAAAATTTGAAATATCGTCGAAAATGAAATTTACCGATATTTTGAACCCACTTTATTAAAAAAGGCCATTTTTTATTTCGTTCAATTTTTTTATTATTGCTGCCGATCATATTAACTTTCAATTGGCTTGATGCGATTTCCCTTTTTTGTTGTATCTTCTCTAGAAGTGATCAAAATCACTCCCACGTGACAATGCGGTGACAACTTCAGAGCCTTGTAACTCATGAGTTATTTTATTTGTCGCTTACCAAATACTATGCGGGTGTAGCCCTATACATGGAATATCGACGGGCATAAGTTTAGTTTATTTTATTTTCACAACTTTTTTTTATATAAAATGTGAAAAATCGTCGAAAATGAAATTAACCGATATTTTGAACCCACTTTATTGAAAAAGGCCATTTTTATTTCTTTCAATTTTTTTTTATTATTGCTGCCGATCATCTGACTTTCAATTGGCTCGATGGGATTTTCCCCTTTTTTGTTGTATCTTCTCTAGAAGTGATCGAAATCGCTCCCGCTTTCTCAGAACGGCCAAACGCAGTTTCCGCAGGTCGGCTTCGCTGCAAAGACTATACTGTTTATTTGTGTGTTCAAATGCAGCGGGTAAATTCATTTTGATTGAGTACACTCGTGCTTGGCTACATATTGTTTATTTCTTAATTTTTAATGATGGCAACTGAAATTCCTTAGTCCGATCGTTAGCGGTACAGCGGATGTTCCATTACCTTTATTTATTCCCAAACCAAAGCAATGTGTGCCTAGCCAAAGCAAATCTACCGTAGCCAATTAAAATAAAATCGTCAAATCGCTTTTCTATATTCCAGAAGGCTGTACAATCTTTGCATTAAGCTTGGTGCGACAAAGTGGAGAAACTAAAAGTCTACAGAGACATTAAGTGACTGCTTTCGCTGCCTTCAGTGCATGTGGGAATCGTTGCTTCTTGGCATCAGAGATATCGATCAGTCTTGAACAAAACCAAACACTTTTATTTTTAACTGCACACACTCGTTCAAACAGAAGGGCCACCGTCTCGGGTTCACCGCTCGCTCGCTTTGGCTCCAGTTTTCGTTCTGTCCGTCTCGACTTACCACGCTGTTGAACTTCTCGGCTGCATCCGACCGCTGCGGTACAAAGTTCAGCTCGCCTCCCGCGCTCGATCGTCTAAGCAGAGGCAAGCCGATGCCGTTGTCAAAAAGTTCCAATATTGCGTTGCTCGTGAAGTGGACTATTTAAAGCACAACAAAATATTGTTTTACACGTGCATCCTAAATATACTAGCGTTAATTAATAAAAGTGTCTATTTATCGCCAACTGGTGTTTGTGTTCTGTAAAACATTGTCTTCGGTTCATGTAAACTCTGTCCGTTTTCCTCACTTTTGTTCTGCAAACTGCTTTTCCTTGTAAAAGAGGGGCATGTGATATTACATATTTTTGATATACACGCTGACAATAAAGAACAGGCAATTACATGGTTATTTGAACGCACGCGACAAGACACATCATGGATTGGCGCCCGTGCCGGATGCTTCCTGGGTGTAACGGAGATGGGTCTATAGCGCGAAGGGCCGGGCGTGCTGTACGTGCCTTACAAGCTGTGTATAGCACAAACAGATATATGACCCCGGTCTGGCTACATGAAGGGCTCGTTCCGCTTTCTCCGCCCTTTGTGCCCTGGCTTTAGACATCGGATAATGGAACATCCGCTGCACCGCTAACTATCAGACTAAAGAATGTCAGTTGCCATTATTAAAAATTTAGAAAATACAATATGCAGCCAAGCACGAGTGTTCTCCATCAAAATGAATTTACCCGCTGCATTTGAACACACATAAGCAGTTTAGTCTTTGCAGCGAAGCCGACCTGCGGAAACTGCGTTTGGCCGTTATGAGAAAGCGGGAGCGATTTCGATCATTTCTAGAGAACATACAACAAAAAAGGGGGAAATCCCATCAAACCAATTGAAAGTTCATATTATCGGCAGCAATAATAAAAAAAATTGAAAGAAATAAAAAATGGCCTTTTTCGATTAAGTGGGTTCAAAATATCGGTTAATTTCATTTTCGACGATATTTCATATTTTATATAAAAAATTCTGTGAAAATAAAATAAACTAAACATATGCCCGTCGATATTCCATGTATAGGGCTACACCCGCATAGTATTTGGTAAGCGACAAATAAAATAACTCATGAGTTACAAGGCTCTGAAGTTGTCACCGCATTGTCACGTGGCAGTGATTTTGATCACTTCTAGAGAAGATACAACAAAAAAAGGGGGAAATCGCATCAAGCCAATTGAAAGTTCATATGATCGGCAGCAATAATAAAAAAATTGAACGAAATAAAAAATGGCCTTTTTTAATAAAGTGGGTTCAAAATATCGGTAAATTTCATTTTCGACGAAATTTCAAATTTTATATAAAAATTTCAGTGAAAATAAAATAAACTAAACTTATGCCCGTCGATAGCCCATGTATAGGGCTACACCCGCATAGTATTTGGTAAGCGACAAATATAATAACTCATGAGTTACAAGGCTCTGAAGATGTCACCGGATTGTCAAAGAGACAATGTTTGGCATTTTTTATCTCAATAAACAAAAATACTAAATTATTTTCCTTTCAACTAAAAAATAGTCGAAATAACATACAAGAGCACAAAAAATTACTGTGAGTTTTGTATGCTTCCCGTATTTATACCAGCGTACAGAACTGGGTAGAAAAATCACGGAGTAAAAAACCGATTTTCACCCTGCTCCACTCAATAATTTTTCGTGAAGCGAAATATTTTTTTAAAAAATTTTGAAAAGCGGTTTTGTTCTTTCCAGAAATGGGGCAATTACATATATTTTTTCAAAAAAAATCGAAAGACCCACCCCGACAAGCGTGTTCGATCTCGTGTATATACAATCATGGTGCCAGTTTACAATCGGTCAGTTCTAATTTCAGACTTTTTTTGATAAGGCGAAATTGGACTGAAGCAATATAAATCGTGCAAATGTGAAGTCAATAATAATATGTCATACCTTGCAATCAGCTTTGTAGATGTCTTCTTATGCCACTCCAGTCTCCTCGTCGGTCAAATCGTTTTCTACTGCGTGCGCACAATCTTTCATGAAACACGAAGCTTCCCTTAAAAACTTGGAAAGCAATGTTGCGGCAACATTCCTCCGTCAAAATAAGCACTGATCGAGGTACAAACGACCACTGCGTGTGAAATTCCAAACGGCTGTTGCCTTTTCTCCGTCACTTCCTAACCAGATCGAACGTGCTCCTCTATCTCACCACTTGAAATGAAGAGACCACCCGAAAAGCCCACGACGTGAATATCTATATAAGTCAACTGATGCCAAGTGCCCCTGGTCCCGGCTAAGGGCGGTCTTTCAATTTACAAAAACACACAACACACAAACAAGCAGAACGACACAGACGTTTCGAGCAAATACTCTTTCTCAAGTGACGGGACCCGAGAAGGGACAAGTGGGTGACGGGAAGCAAGGCCGGTAATTGGGTTGTAAGAAAAAAAAAAAGAGGAAGGAGAGAAAATGGGCCTGAAGTCGAGACCCCGCAAGAGTGCATCTGGGAGTTGGACGATTCAAATTAGAGGGGAAGGAAACGTATGCTTGGCGGCAAGAAGACGCCCGTAAGCCTGCGGGCGTTTGGGGCGACAATCACCAAAAACTGTCCTCTGCAAAAAGCACTCGCTCCCTCCGCGGGACGAAGAAAAGAAAAACGCTTTAAAGATGCCGCGCTTTGTTACATCTGCGTGCGCTGTGGGCGATACATGGCTGGTACGGACACAAACGTCCCCATCCTCCCAGTTGGCAGGACTAGCTTGGCCATGCAGGGTCACCCAAAATTTAGTTTCTTTATATTTTATTTTTCCCCTCCTGCTCCAGACGTTTTCTGCAGCAGTTTTTGCTGTGCCCTTCCCGCACCAGGGCTTGGGACTCTCTCACGAGTTGCGAGGCGATTTGGTGGTCGTGTTCACATAAATCTGAGAAGTAACTGTAACGACGTTACTTTTTACAGTTACTTTCGAAAAATAGTAACTCTGTTACAGTTACAAGTTCTTTTCACTAAGCAGTAACGAGTTACAGTTACAAGTTACTGAAAAAAGTAACTAGTTACCGGTAACGCGTTACTAGTAACTAGTTACTGCCCAAGACTGGCACACCCCATGTTTTTCACCATTTATTTCTTCATTTTGGGTGAACTTTACGGTAGATCGTAAAATTTTAGATGTGGTCTTTCTAGATGATACTAAAGAGGCTGCATAGTTTTCTCAACATCAAAAATGAAGCGGGGTTGCCCTTTAAATAGTGAAGCCCTTTTCCTCTGCGGAGGTTTTAGGTATTGTAAGAAAGAGAGACTCGATGACCTCCCAATCGGGCCATAACGAGCCATCAGAGAAAATGGTGGTAATGTGCGACAATGACGAAGAACCTATCACAGCGATCTCCCCCTCCCTGCAGGGGGTCCGAGAAAGGGCAACTTACAGTTGGGAAATTAGTTATGGAGAAAAGCTATAGGCAGGGGCGGGTGATAAATCTTCAGGCGGTTCACATGAAGTGACCTCCAAGGTCCGTCAGCATTCATCACTAGATGAAGACTGTCTACCAGCTACAACTGCAGCCTAAAAAGCCAAAAGAAAAAGGTTACCTGCGTTGTGTTAAAAAATGTTGTAATGGGATCTCATAAAAAAACAACATCAGAGCTAATCCAAGTCGGTTGGTGACGGCTTGACAACGGGTTACTCATGCAAATACCAGGATCAAGGTTCTACCGATTGACCAGCAGTGGTACATGTGTTCAAATACAAAAATAAATATCATGAACCATGCACATGTTCAATACTTGTGAGGCCGCGACACCTTACGATGTTGTGGTGTGCAGTAATAGTTTACTTCGTTACGCAACGCTTTCAGAATAACTAGGAACAGATGAAGCAGTGGTCATGTCCACGTCCCGCTTTCATTTTCTTAGAGGGCTTGCCTCATTCTTGTGGTCTGGCTGTGCAGAGCCTGGTCCTTGACTGCACTCACGCAAATTCAAACAGCTGCAGCACGCTTCCAGGCAAAGTCCGGCTTTGAAAGAGCACTTGCCGGAGTTCAAGCGTGTGGGACTGCACAGCAGTACGCACAAAGACAATTTAAATAATAAAGAATCTTCATTTGTGTCCGAATCGCTCAAACTTCCCAGATGCGAGTGAAGTCAAAAGGGAGAAAACTGAATTTATCAAGACGCAGTTTGCAGTAAAATATTCTCCGTGAATTAGCTCATGGCTGGCACACAAGAAACCTTTCTTGTGAAGCTTGCCTACATAAAAAAATAATCTTTGAACAGGACAGGAGCTGCAATAACATTGCAACGTGCTGCTCGCCATTGCAACCGCCAGCTCGACAAGACAAGATAATGCCGCATAATGGCAATCCTCATCATGGGCGCAACGGCACTAATATCACTCCAGTGCCTAGCCCAGCCGAACGGACCTATCAGTCGTCCAAACCAATTCCTTCCAAAAATACTGGGTGTGCAGTGAACAAGCAGCATCAGCACCAATTTCATGTTAGCAACTTTGTCATATCCTTGTTCATCTTGTCTCCTCACAACAGCGTAAACCCAATAGTGTCTGCCACCCCAAGATGGGGGTGAAACCTTGGAGCATCGTACTCACTACTGATGTGTCGCAGATGCATCAAAGTCAGGACAGTGAAGAGAAGCTTGAAGGTCACAAATGAGTCAGACGCAACTGTGATGAAGCTGCTGCTACGATGCTTGTCTGTGATGAAGCTGCAAATAAATGAGCAAGAAATGTAGGAGGCAAAGTGACATCAGCTGCACAGATCCAAAATGGCACGACCCAGCATCTAGGCCCATTTCAGAATGCACATGTGCAAATCAGCACCGTCGATGTTTGTTTATAAAGAAAGATGTCCAGATGCTGCTGAATTGAGGCACAGTTACTGAAGCAAGAACTAGTAATTCCTGAAGCTCAGCTGGAATGGATTGTGTGAGAAGCACATGGCCAAGGGTCCTCCAAGGGGTAAATAAATACATTTGTTCCCAAAAAGAAGACCACGTTTTCCGGCACGGATAAAGATTCTACGCATCGCAATAAACTCAAACTCCGTGAGATGTGATGCTAGCGGTTGGGAAAGAATGCTGAAGTTTGAAAACATGACGTTCTTTGGATCAAAAGATAATAAGAAAAGCAAAATTTCTCTACGAGCCGACGTCCAAGTAAACCTAATTTTGTCAGAACAAGAAATTACATTGTGGGTGCCTGTAGCATCTATTTCAGTGAGATAAACTTGTCAGCAAGAAAAGTCCTGTGCGGAAACATTAGAAACCCAATCAAATGGGCTGCTCTCGTCTATCCAACGTGGTTTACAACTCAAAGAGAGCGCTACAATTTCAGGAGCTCAGTGCACACGAGCACGACCCTAGTATGTTCGTTGCTGGGAACGGAAAACATTCCAAGATTAGCTCTGGCCACAGGCAGGTGGAGGACGCTTTGTCTGAAGTTGGCATGCCCGTTTCAACCCCCGACCGGACGAGCTTCTTTTTGTTTCCACGAAATCTTATTCTCAACCACATGACGCCAAACAGAGAATAAGAGCTCCGGTTCTAAATACAGGGCAGTGTGCACGGAATGCAAAGCGTAGGTCAAACCCCAGTCGAAAGTGTCCAAGGCAGTTTTCAAAAACGAAAAAAAGAAGGCCGCGAACCAAGACATGACCATCAACAGCAGGGCAAACGTCACCGTTTCTGACGACTGCTGCAGGCTGCAGAGCATTCACCAGTGAGCCATAACCAGTGCAACAACACGAAGGAACACGTGTGGAATAACCGCCGCCGCTTCAAACAAGTACATACGGCCGTGACGACAAGCGACCCGCGGGCTGGCGTCTTGTTGTCTTGTTTTACTGTGAAAGATCATGTGGATTGTATGTTGGCTTGATAGTGGCTCGATGCGTGCTTGCCGTGGATTGAGAACGTAATCTTTTGCTGGGCGGTGTTTTGCTACGCCTAGCGGTAAGTACCGACACTTCCACTAATATTTATGTGGACTTGAGAAGTTGAGATTGCCACTGCACGCACCTCCGTCCGTTACAGCAGAAGGGGTTGACTGTACTACACTGTGGTCGAGGTGCTCTCTGAAGCACAGGCAGCATAAGTACCATTCATTCATACCCATGCACTTTACAGCACGTTGCTTTACAGTGCACCACTCCCGCTCAAACCGAAACCGAAACCGGAAAGAATTAAAATATTTTACTAATTACCATAGCTGGAACAAAACAATTATGGAGTTTAAGGGAACCATTTTTTCACATCCGATACAGTGCGATCGGCCTCCGGTACGAACATCGCATGTTCTGGTCTTCTCTGCGGTGGTCTTACCGTAATGCGGTGTACGAACCTCATTCACACCGCCATTTTTTCCCCTGTCCCGGCGGCGTATTTTGAAATCCTACCCATTACAGGGGGCGGAGCCAAGGAAAAAACAAAAACAAACAAAACAAAACGTTGTCGACTCCTATTGGTCCACGTGACTATGACGTCATTGGCTGTTCTCTTTAGCGGCAGCAGCCCTTTTTTATTTTTGTTTTCTTTTAATTACAAATTCGCTGTAATAGGCACTTGCGCGGGGTGCAATAATGGTTAAAATAGTTCGCGATGCTTTTAATTAGGAACAAAAGTCGTTGCGCTAGCATTAAATAACGTCCAAAGATGCGATTGCACTCCCGAGACGACGCGGGCGGACGTGTTTACGCTACGCTGTTGTGCGCGCGGTTTTTCGTTCGGATCTCGCACGCTTCCAAAGGTTTGTGGTTTCTAGTTCATGTCACTGTGTTTTTATAGTCTCGAGCATCTCCGTGCAATGAAACACGCCGTACTCAAGAATGCCAGTGTCAGTTTGATGGAGGCGTTACTGTTTGTATTGTACGCCGAGCTAGTGAAGCCTAAGCTTAGCTGGAGAAAAGACGATAGACTCGTTTGCATTTATAACGTGAAATGTCGTGTTCGAAAGGTACGTACAATGCCAGACGACCTGAACCAGTCCCACACAAACAGTTGTTTAGACTGGCGCTCGGCCGCGAGTAGCGCACATCCGAGAAACTGCCTACGATGGCAGCCAACCTCGTTCAACTGTCCGAAGGGTTTCCGCACCGCGGGAGACTGCAACGCCAAATTTTACTGGCACGAGTACCGCGGAGTCGCACAGGTTCGCTTGCGAAGGACCTTAACACGGTTGTATGCGAAATATAAGATAGTCACACTTTAGGGACACTTATCAAAGCTTTGGCATGCTCTTGTAAAGTATCACAAAATCTGCAACTTCAAAATTTGTTTCTAGAATAATGCGGGTTGACTGCGTCTCTCCTGAAGCAGTGCAACCTCGTTTGAATATTTCAACCTACCTAGGCCTTCACAGGCATGAAGCAGTCTCTCAACACGAACAATGACCCTCTTGTCACCATATCAAATGACAAGGGAGTTGGCTGGACCGTTGTAGGATTAAAGAAAGTATATTTGGAAAACTGTAAATATATATACAAATGTGCAAATGAACTTCAATCCTACTCTGTTTGTGTGGACTTGATTTTCCGGTTCTTGTCACCGTCCTGAAGCTCCGGCAAACCAGCTGTTCACCTGCTTGGTCGTCGAATCCAGGTGCTCCAACTGTGGCACCTGGATTCAACCTCTTGTGGGCACCGACCAATCTTAAAATGGCCATGCCTCGGGCACCTGCCAGAAGTGAAGATAGTTGGGTGGGTTCCTTCAAGTCACTGCCAAGAGTTGCTCCTGCCGGTGAATTATCATTCCAGCTTCTCGTCTTCAGGTGTCCTGGGTCGCCGCCGAGAATTCCCGCAAGGGCCTCGGGTCATTACAGAGTTTGTCCGGTTGTCGCTGAAACACTCATCCGGATGATCGTCGGAGTCGACTTGCACGGGACACGCCAGACTCCGTTGTTCAACCCTTGCCACTACCTGCTTGCTCCCGGTTGGTTTGCCCCTCCTCTTCGTGGCTGGATCCCCTTCACCAGAATTTAGTTGCACTAAATTTCTCATGTGGCATGTTATGCAACCTGCACACAGTTTCCCAGTCACATCACTTTGTAGCCCTAAAATAATTGTGTTGCATGTGTTTAGGCAGCCAGAAGTTAGTCAGCCTCAGTGGGCATCAGGTGTCTCAGCTGTAGGTGAGAAATGCAGCCAGTGCAGTACCCCTCCTAGCCTAGGGTCTTCAACGTCCATTAACATCCCAACAAACACGATATATTTTCCTGCACAACCATATGGTACAGCCAACAAACTCCCCATTTTGAACTATGTCATTAATGAACTGGAAACTTCAACCAGTATATTTTTCAGTAAAGATAAAACATGCAATCTTTCCTACCTACCAAGGCTTTCCTCCTACCGTATTGCAGCTCGGGGCACATACAGCAAAAGCTTGTGCCACGCAGCAGTTTTAGCTTGTCTTAATAATAATTGGGGTTGTGTGGATATTTATACAGCGTGTAGTTGGTCAGCCATTTCGAAGTTGCGACGAGTCACTCGCTGTAGATGAGCAAATTAGCCAGTGCAGAACAACTGCTAGCCTGGGGTTTTTAATGTGCACCACGCACTAGTGATACATGACCGCACGCCGGCATACGATGCTCATGCAGATCGAAACTGGCAGGGGTGGGGATTGAGCCCAGGACCCCTGGGTTCTGCAGCGCGAGCTTTCGCTCCACGTGCTCCGAGCTGGTGTGCGCTAGTCCACTCGGCCACCGATCCCCCTCTTTTAGCTTGTCTTACTAAACTGACTAACTACAAGCTCATTTCCATAAAAAATATCAACATGTCTTCACATTTGAGATAACAGAAACAATCTCTCATTTTAGCAGTATCCTGCATAGCGTTCGACATCCCATACTCTTGGCTAAAATGTATGTTCTACCACTTTTGCCGTTGTACACGGTTAGTGCAGACAGGAAATTCTTTTTGTGATAAGGTTAAGAACGGTGTACTAACACATCTATCATTCTGTTTTGCAATATTCCCTGTCTCAATGGCTTCTCTCATTGAGAAATTGAGGCAGAGAATATCGCAAAACATAACGATAGAGGTGTTAGTACATAGCCTTTAACCTTATCATAAAAAGAATTAGACTACCTAGCCTTGCATTAATTTTTAGTTGAGAAATCATTGAGGCAGAGAATACCGCAAAACATGAGAGATGTGTTAGTACTGAGTCTTTAGCCTTGTCACAAAAAACTAGACTACCTAGCCTTACATTAATTTCAATTTGAGTTAGTTTACGGTTTAGCTTCCCATTGAAGAAAATAAGACCAATTATTTTCCATGGCCCTATTTCATAATACAAAAAGAAGATGAAGAAAAAAGTGTAAATATACCAGAGAGTTGTTACTCAGCACTGCGTAATTGTCTCTTTCTTTTGTGTGTGCACTTGAGTGACTGTTTTGCGGGTGTGCTGTTCCCCCAGTACATAATGACCAATCAAGTCGCCTGAACCTCCGTGTTAACGGGTAGTGACCCATCTCTAATCACAACAGTGACGACAATAGCCGAAGCCTAGCAATACCTGGAACTTGGCACGTGTCCTGTGCTTTGCCAACCTCAGCACGTGGCTATGATCAACATACGAGGGGCGTTCATAAAGTTTGTATTATCGGCACAAAAAAAAAATTAAAAAAGCGTAACAAACAAGCATCAACATGAGCGCTCGTTCCTCTAGTTTCCGCACAGTGTACACATCGCATGCTATAGTAGCGCGGAACGCCGCTAGGGAGTCGAAACCAAAATGGCACCATCCGTCGGTGCCAAGCACATGCAGTGATCCGTTTTTTTTGTTTTTTTTCCATTTGAATGGAAGCGATGCCAAGGATATCCATTCCAATGTGGGAGTGTTGTTCTGGGACAACGCCCAATTTTATGAAACTGGTTCAATGGCGCGGATGCTTCCAGTGTGGCAAAACAAGAGGAAAGGATTTTAAGGACAACGACCAAGTGATTCCTGAAGTGGAGCGATACATGAACACTCGAAACGAGGATTGCCTTGACTCAATCGGCTCGGTATTGATAGCATGGAAAAGCAGACAGCGTCTCAATAAACCTTTTGCTAAATTTCCCATGCACCAAGGTGCATGCTAAGAGTGTAGTTACACATGCTGCCATCTGCAGTAGTAACTGTTCTAAAGAAAAAGCCTAAAACAAATTTTGCCTTGCATGCGCGTTCGTCAAAGTCTTATTATGATAATTTACTTTGAATATTTTATATGGGAAAGGCCAGCACATGCGGAGCGTAGAATTACACTTTCAGCCTTCTCTCGGTGCTTGGGTAATTTCGTAATAGGTCTCTATTAACTAAGGCCGAATTACATGGTTTTCAATTTATGATGGTGTTATATACAGTTCTTACATGCTGACCAACCATGCTGCCGGTGTACCATCCGCCTTTCACTGCTCACTTCTTGCTCATCATTTCTAAGACTGAACTTCATCGTTCTCTTTCAAACTTGGAACAAAATTTCAACGGGGCTTGTCTTCACTTCAGACTGCGAAACATTTAGAAATTTTCCAAACAACGGTTAATTTGGTTTTACCTTACCCAATATCTGTACCACACGCAACTAAAACTGTTTCTTAAGCTGTTTGCCGCACTGCGTTGCAAAAACTTGGTAGCGCGCATTCTTGGGTCCCTCCTTTTCGCATACTTTTCCTTGAAAGCTACTTACATTCGCTACAACCAGTAGGTGGCACCAGCTACCGCCCATAATAAAATATGGAGGTCGCTCATTCTGCCCTCGTCAAACTTGGCTAGGTACTTGTAAATAGCTAGCAGAGAAACATTTTACCACGGTTAAAGTTAATTAGCTTCAAGCAAATGGGCCCTGGCTTCCTGTTGGGTTTTCTCTTCAGGGACCCCAGCAGCTCCCTCTGCAATGGACCTTTTTCCAGTAAGCTTCTGCGCATGCATACGCCCGCTTCCCTGGCCTTGTTTCCCGCTGTCACCATTTTGGCGGGGCAAAGTTCCAGTCGACCAACATATTCAGCACTTATCTTAGTACGTATTTCATGTTTTTTGGCCATTCTCGTTCGAGTATGGGGCATAAAGGCCCGTTCACACACTTGCGACTTTTTAAGACAGAGTGCCTTGGAACCTCTTAAAATCTCTTACGACGAGAGGACACGCTGACACCGTCTACAGTGCAATCCACTTATAACTAGAGCCCTGCGCGGATAACAGTTTGATTATCCGCA
>JAZHYW010045781.1:0-10778 GCA_037355805.1 Ixodes ricinus
TTGTCAAAATAAGCGTCAGATGAGCCGATCTATGAGGTGACATGACGCGGTATTTTGTACAGCTATTAGCTGTCCCATATGCGCCTGCTTTGCTTACGGCGGTTAGTGTGGTATCTGGCTTGGAATCATTTGGTTCCAACTGCAATAGCCGCCAGAAGTATTTCTCTATTCTTGTTTTTAATAAATTTCTAGGTATCTGTTGGTAGCGTGCGTCCAGTTAGTGGCGCCGCGGTGTGGCTCCTAGGCTCCTAGCAGAATTTTTCACTAAGCATGCCAGGAATGGCATGCCTATCCTCTATAGCAGTGACTCCTCCTTGCGCCGGCGCATTCCGCCGCGATCTGCCAGCAAGTTGAGAGCAATCTGATAGTAAGAGAAGGAAACAGTACCTCTCATGTAGATTTTATCAATTTTGGTACTGATGAATGTCGGCCTATAGTGATTTCCTAACCGTGGAACATGCAGACCCCTTGTAAAGGCACATTCCAGAAGCAAAAATTCGGCAGAGACACTTAACACGATGTGTGGGAACGAGAAAGCATTATAGTCCCTTTAGTGAAATGTTTTCGATTGATGTTTTCAACACGCATTGAAGCTATTTCTGCTCATTCGGAGTGCGACGCGCGGGAGGCAACGTGCTCATGTTATACACCCATGACGTAGCTCCACCTCCTTCCCATTGGCTACTTCGTCACGTGTCCAATGACGCACGCACTAGGCCATACGTTTGGTCTGCCAGAACCGTGGAGCCGATATGGCATCGGAGAAGACTGCTCGTCTCGCACCCCGGAGGCCCTGCTTCAATTCCCACCTATACCGAAATGTACCAAATTTTCTTTTCAAATACGTTAATTTACTTTGTTTACAGGGACGTCCCTGAGAACTTTGACGCTAATCCGAGCCTTTTTATGTCTTTTTACTTTTTGCTCCGTCTGCCATTTTTGGTACCATCACTCGATCATGCCGCCAACGACTCCGGATTTTCGCGTAATGGGGCATATAATGCTTTCGCAAAAACGAAAAAAGTTGGAGCTCCAATCCACGCTGTGAAGGTGACCGGCCAGTGAAGTTGTGGTATCAGCTGCAAGGATCGCCCACTGCACTATAGAACCTGTTTATGGCAAACAACACCTGGTGGTGCTCCAGTCTTTGACGTCCCAGATAACTTCTGGTTTATAAAAAAAATGAACAAGAAGCCACCCTAATAACCGCTGTTTCAGATGTAGATAAAACGTCTAACCACAAATTATTCAGGCGAACGCCAAAAGATACAAGGAGTGAGAGGTCTGTTAAATGTTTCGAGTATTCTTGTAAACCAACTTCCCTCCTCCAAGATGTAATAGTGTGTAGCCAAAGGCCCTCATTAAATGTCCAACTTTGTTTTCCGTGTAGAATTTATGCTTTCTAGCACTGGTGACATAAGCAAGCTCAACAGGCTTGCAAGGACAGTGCGACAGGAAGTCGCATAGAAAGCAAGCAGCAGTTGATGTTTGTAAACAGCAAAGGGGTATATACCAAATGATTGACGAAAGAAAAGTAAATACACTGTACCAAAATTTCCTTATATATCAAAGACTTTGACGCTGCCGTTGCCGTGGCAGCTAGGCAACTCCGCTCAATTCCGAAAAATTTAGGCTTACATGTGATTCCATTTCACAAAGCACTACTAAACAGCTCTACGTCTTCGGATTCGCGAAATGTGGAATATTATTTGTGTAATCTCAATTTAAACATCAGCTGATACCGAAACCGAAACTTCGGTTGCGTCAGGCAACATTGGTCTCGTGTCATCAGAGTCATGGCCACGTCACGTCGAACCACGTGGTCTTGTGACGTTCGTGGGGGCGAGGTACAGGACACGCGACGCGGGCAGGTCGCTTCGCATGGCGTGGACGGTGATGGCCCGGGAGAGAGGGGAAGGGAGAACACGAAAGAGGAGAGGGGGAGCGGAGAAACCGGACATGCGATAAACGCGCAGGGCAGCGCAAACTAGCGCATCCGCGTTACGGTGATCACGTGGACGCCGTAGAGCCAACACCGGGAGGAGAAACTCATGACGTCATCGTTCAATTTCGCTCTGAGAAGTAAAAACAAACAAAACGTGAGAATGACGTAGTCATGCCTCTGACGTAGTGGTTCAACGTTGGCCGCTCCAACTCCGTCGCATTGACTGCGCTGACGATTGCGCCTCACGTCGCACGCTAGAGTTGGCAGATTTCGGCGACTTGGCTCATTTGAAAGTTTGCTGGCCAGTTTATTAAATATATAGACGGAATTAGATCGTAATATTTGACATGGGGTCTTCCTATATGATACTGAAGAGGGCTGCATAGTTTTCTAAATATCAAAAATGAAGCGGAGTTGCCTCTTTAGCAACTGCAATCTTTACAGGGAAGCGCATGCGGGAGCGCTTCGTGCATCGCACTCTTAGCGGGGCTTGTGACGTCACTCCCCCCTTCGTACTCTGCCGTTGCCGCGGCTGCTCATGCAACCGCAATCTTTACCGCAAAACGCATGCGGGAGCGCTACGTACTTCGCATTCTCCGCGCGCGTCTTATCATCCATCATGTGGTTTTGACACTTGTTTTGTGGTTTTCTCATTTGCTTACTGAAACAAGTGTCAAAACCACATGATATATGATAAGGCGCGCGAGCCGTGTTAAGGCCCATGCGATGGTTTTCTGTCAACTATTCTGTCGACGGACACGAAAAAACCTGACCAACGAGCCGTATACAGCTTCGCTGAAAAACGTGACGGTGTGTCGCCTTCGATGCTGGCTGCACCTGCGGGACACATGATCACACCCGAGCTCTCGAGCAACTCATATGGTTTGCACAAACGTAAAAACACACACAGACCAACGCCGGACGAGGGTAGGCTTTGAAGTGTCAAGGCGTCAAATCTTCAATCTGGAGCGAGATCGAAAAACATGCCCGCGGGAAGGCGCAGACGCGTTCAAGGACGCCGTGGGTGTACTAGAAGAGGTCCGAGTGGGTAGTGCCTCACTATACGACGAAACGCGGACGCTGTCGTTGGTAGCTCCGCCAACCAGCTTCCAAGGTAGAAAGCAGGCACGCCCCCTATTAGGTATCGCACTCTCCCAATATCTTTTCTGCAACTTTAACTTACGTGTGACGGTGGGGGCAACCGACGAGCACACCTACGTGTAACGGCCGACAGTAACAGTCAAGAGTAGCTTAATTAAAAAAATGGCTTAAAAGGCATCTTGTGTTTAAAAAATATTATTATTATATATATATATATTTTTTTTTTTGCGAGGGGTTGGGGGGTTGGGGGAGGGGGAGGGCATGTTGAAGCGGTGGCTTTTGCTGCTGTTGCGTCAAGGACACTTTTTGCATGCTCAGTTTCGGTGTGATGTGCACAAAGGGGATATTTTTTGCCGGGTAGAGCCCGCCGCAAATATCTTAGTCAAAGTTTCTCGTCATGGCTACATTATTTTGAGGCCGAGTGTCAATTCCCCACCAGCATTAAGCCGCCAAAAGTGACTAGTTAAATATTTATTGACATCTTTCAGTTAATTACAAAACGAAATATTCAATCTCGCGTATTTTACAGTAGCGCCCTTGACCACAAACGTACGCCCAAAAGAAACAAAAAAAACTAAAAAAACTGTGCTATTTTTTTTTCATTTTGCACTTATCAATAGATTGAACACTGCATAGAAGACAGCAGTGTCAAAGCTACTAGTTTGAGCGCTCAATTTAATGTCTCATATGCACGCCGTCTCGTGGAAAAGTGACGTTAGACCAAGCAAGCCACTCGAGTTCTTCTTGTTATATATAGCGTTAATTATAAATGGGTGATTCAATTGTTTTATTAATTAGATTTTTATTCATTCACTTTGAATGTAAGTTTAATTTGGAAACTCAGTTTGAATCGTTCATTACTACTAAATCCACCCTCATTACGACCATATAAAATTCGTCTTCATAAGGCCATAAACATTGCTTAATTAGGACTCATTTTGAGGTTCCGGTTTTTTTTTCGGAGCTCCTCTCCGCGCCAGAAATCTAGCCCCCGTTCCCGAAAAGCACGACGTCCGTGCTGCGCCACGCATCGCACGTAAAGGATATTTTTACACTGTCACCGATGTAAAATGGCAAACCTAATGCGGCAGTCCGAAAGGTTGCCTTATCTAGCCTCTCCTGCGTGCGATGCATGGCGGTGCACGCTTGTTGCCCGTTTTGCCCATGGGGACTGCTGGAGCGGACATGCACTACAATAAGGAACCGACATTTAAAGCGTGTTCAAAAGGGCCTTTTTTCAAAGTTTGGCCATGATCGTGGCGCGCTCTCGCGGGAGTCGCTCGAAGCACATTTGGGGGCTCCGAAATCGTCGCTCCGTCGTCCACGCCTGCCCGCTCGTGTCTTCCAGTCCGGGTGTTTACGTGTTTTCTCTGGTGGCGTTGTTCCGTCTTTCGCCACTCTGCACGTGTCTCTCTGTCGTCGTTTCGCGTACATCTATGCTCTGAAATGGCTGAGGTCGACCCTGGAGGATTAACGAAAGCCACTGTCTACGATGCGGACTGCCTCGTTCGTCTTTACAGTCAAACGCCGCTACAACGAACGCTTCTACTACGAAATAGCCTGTACAATGCTTTAATAGCCTGTACATCTGCTTTATTGGGGTCATTAAAGTGCGCGAAGAAATATAACGAAGTGACGTGTATAACGAAGAATTATCGCGGTCCCACACGCTTCGTTATACAGGCCTTTGACTGTATACCTTGAAAGATGAATAGACCGCCGACACCTAATTGGTTCCTACAGTCGACTCAAAGTCATTCAATTATCACTTGGGTATCGCATCGTGCAAGCAACTGAAAAAGAGGTCGGCTTTCAAGGCAGGGCGATACGTAATGAAAGTAATGGTAACCACCTTCGATCCCGACCCAACTAACCACCTTGTGAGGAGCTTGTGCTCAGCGTTTATGAGACCCGACCACTACATACAGCTCATTTCGATCTCCTTGAGCGCCTAATTTATTGCAACTTATTGCGAGAAATGTTGCCGTATTCGGGGCCGCGTAAACAAACTCGGAGGAGGGGAAACCCGGCTGTCATGATATCGCGAAGGCTCGACTGCACCGTCAAAAAGTAAGAAACGGTATGTTAGAAACGTTCTCTTTGAATTCAGCAAGTTTACGAACCTCCGACGAAGTGGGCATTGCAAACAGGAGAGTTCACGGTTGGTTGCCAAAACGTTCCATCAAGGTTCTGTCGCCGTAGTGCTAAAATTTATTTCGCACGCCTGTAAATGTTTTGTCACTGACTGATATATTTTGTTTGTTTTCACTTGTAATGTCGTAAGACGTGATTGTGTATAGTACACGGTTTGAAGAACGGAAAGCTTTATCCAGTTATACTTGAGTTCCGGGCACGGGAGTACTACGTTCAAGAAGCTCGCGTGCACAATGACTGCATTTTAGTAAAAAGCAAAATGTACCGCAGTCACGTTGAGGACCCAGCCACCTGACACGACGGATTCGCGTCATGGGATTCTGAAACGGGGGCTTCTGAAAGCGGGGCCGAAATGGGCGGGGTGTTTGACATCGGGTGCTTTCGTACACCACTTGCAAAAGGATGCTGGAACTCTATAAAATCTTGAATTTTAACCATTGTGGTTGCAATTTGGGCAACTAAATCGCTGTACAGTGGTAACGAACGACTATGAAGCCTAGCCACGAGTACACCGTAGGGAGTCAAGCAGAACCAGCACTCTCTGAGCAACTGAGCGAACGAGAGAGCTCACAAAAATGGCGCCTTTCGTTCTCCTCCCTTGTCTCAGAGTTGGCGCACGCGCCCAACAATTTCTGGAAATGGTCCATAGAGCAATTTTTTCGGAAGGCCGTAAAATGCTGCATGTGCCTTGTAACATTGTATTGTGTGTGGATTTTTTTTTCATATATCCATCAAGTTTCTAACTGAGACTACATTTTTTAAATAACAATTACAATTGTATATACTAAAAGTATATCATTAACCTATTATACTGAACACTCGAGTCGTGTTACAGATCAAGAACGAAGTGGCAGCTCCTCCCACTCCTTTTCACTATAGCAAAGCGAACGGTGGAGGGAGGTCGTCTCCTCTCCAGCATTCGCTCTACTAAAGTGGAAAAAGGTGGGAGGAGCTTCCACTTCGTTCTTGACCTGTCACCGACTATAATAATTATTCTTGATGTGTTCTTTAGCAGAGACCACTACATCAATATTTGTTTTTCTCTGTGATGTGTAGTTTTCGCAGGAGCGATTTAGCTTGGGCTTACAAGACACCCTTTGTATAAACAATTTAAACAAGACATTTATTAGGGCCCTATGAATAAGCAATAGCATATTAAGCAATATTTATCTATATAAATATGATTAGCGGGCGGCAAAATATAAGAACCAAATTACTGTATATTGAACAAACTTTGAATACACTTTTTATTATATATCTTAAGAATAGAAGGAGCCTCTTTTGTGCCATGTATGGGATATATGCTGAAGACGCATGAAATTTGAAAGCCATAAATTTATAAAATATATGCATTGCACACTTTAGACAATATACTGACATATTTAAAAAGTTTAGATGAATAATAGAGAGGTCTGTAAGTTTGTCTAAAGCAGAAGTGCTCTCTTTTGTTGCCTATTTATTGATATATATTTTTCTATTATGCATTTCCTTATTCAAGGCTAAAAAGTACAAGTACAGCAGACTCTTTTGTTGCTTTATATTAAATTAGCGCCTGGGTTAACTTGTTATCTAATATTTCCGTCTATGTTTTGCCAGCTTGCAGGATCATTTTAGTCATAGGCGCCCATCATAATACCACATTGTTCCTTGTATATTTTAGGGCACTTATTTTTTTTTCTTTCTTTCAAATGCAAACGCCGTTTTAAATATGAAGTTGTTTACGTCACCACTACCGCTTGGGTAACTCAAACGTCCAGAGTACGTTCTGCCATAATCAACGTTTCAATAAATTTATTTAGTCTTTTCAACACTGCATTAACAAAAGCTGAACATAATTTGAATCTGCCCAATACGGAATAGGCTTTTGCCCAGCCTCTTTCTTGTGAATTGTTGACATAATTATTGAACTTGTAATATCACCAATGTTCCCAATGTTCACAACTTAGTAGAATAGACATCCTTTTAATGTTATTATCTCCAAATACCGTTTGCTTTTTGTGATCAAGGTGAACTTACAACGCCAGAGTAAACAAATTTGCAAAAAAACAAAACAGCTTTCTTTAAAGGAGCTGTGCAACAGTTTCAGTGCTTTGCTTAACTAATGTGGGAGTTGGTGTCTCGACATTTCTGAAGTAAAGAACAAAAAACCGCTTTCGCCTGCATGTCCTAGTTTTTATTTTAAAAATGGACAAAGATTGAGGTTTTCGGCGCCTCTCAACTCCTTCACTAACTTCCGAGTCACGTGCGCTGTGACGTCAATGGGGAAGGCGCGGGGTTCCGGTGAAGCTCTCTCTTTAGAGCCATCAGTGAGCGGCGAGAACTCATCCGCTCGCGACCGCGTGACCACGTGCTGGCGGGCGCAGCCAAGAAAGGAGGAAAGTCTCATCCGGGTCCGGCCATACCCGTCCGGCCCTGTCCCCCCTCCCCTCCGGCTTCTGGCGGCTGTTCCGCTGCTGACGGTTTTGTGGACCTAGGATAGATGGCGCCACTGAAACTCCGTATAATAAAAGTTTTGTCGATGATACCAGGTTTTTGACGCATTTATATTTATGTTGGAACGACAAGATTTATAGAAAAGTTACCTTTTATCGAGCAGGTATTCGCACAACTTGCTATCTTTCTACAAGATTCCCCATTGACGTCATGCCGCGTGTTTCTCATGGCCGCCGCTAGCGGCTGCAGGTCGAGGAATATTCTAATTTTTGCCTCGCGATTACGCGGCGGAATCGCAACATTTCGAAGGAAGGAGGTGTGTTTTCTGTCCTTTGTGACAAGGTGAACAATGTCAAAAGTAGAAAACGCCAATTCTTTCAACGTTAAAATCGTTGCACAGCTCCTTTAAAGACGAAGTTAAACATGCACATGATGCTGCTTTGCTAGTTTGTCAGGGTAAGAGGAAGACGGACATAGAGACTTAAATTTATTAGAAAGAACCACTACACAAAGTGACACGACTATACAAAACAAAATTTACAACAATATTTGTGAACAACTTGCTCTAAAAGACATACACAAATTTTATTTATTTCTTGTATTTGGTCAAACGAGCATAACCAAATTTATACTTAAACAGAGTAACATAACAGCTTAACACTCAAAAGCAAAGCTTTAACTCAGTCACTCACACTTCGGCTCGGTTGTTCTCCACATGTAACTTTCTCAAATTTTCCAGGCCGCCTTTCTTCCGGAAATCCAAGTATGACAAAATAAAGGGTTGACCTAGAACAACGGGTTCCACCTTTCAAAAAGGAAAAAAAAAATACTGGTTATGCCCTAAGTTGTATTTTTTTGAACAAAACAATATTGTCAATTGTTTTAAGACTGGTACTATTCTCAATATAACCTCTTGTGTAGTACTAAGTGTAGCCGTATATAAAACGGGCCATAAAATCGTGGATATGGCATAAAAAGATTATATATTAGGGTACCTTAGCCGTACTATACATATAAATTGTAATGATTGATGATACAAAGTTCACTGAAACGTATTGTCCACATTCTTTAAAGATTTGTTACTTCGATAAGGAAGATTGGATTTATATTGTTTTCAGGGGTTAACTGTCATAAAAAGATGAGCAGATGAAAGAAACAAGAAACGGGCACGAGAAAAAATAAATGCCATGAACGATAATTTCAAGGAAGCTTAATTTTTAACAGATTTTGAAACCTGAGAATATTTGCCGCCTTGCTGATCCGGCAGTAATATCTAAATAGCGCAACATTAAACTACAATTTGTATTTATCTAACTTCGCTCTTTTGTTTCAAGTAAGTCGATTAGTATTTAAAGTTCAAACTA
Source organism: Ixodes ricinus (assembly GCA_037355805.1). Taxonomy (NCBI): domain Eukaryota; kingdom Metazoa; phylum Arthropoda; class Arachnida; order Ixodida; family Ixodidae; genus Ixodes; species Ixodes ricinus. The sequence goes on from JAZHYW010045781.1 coordinate 8,998, forward strand.
TAGCAAAATAAAATCATGTGTTTTAACATTATGCATCACATCAGACGTAATGTGTAAGGTAATGCATGCTTTACCAAACCGAAACTACTTCTCGTACCTTTAAGCTGTCATGGATTATCAAATAGTCGATCTGGACTAATGATAGCTTGCTCTATTTTATAGTGCGAAAAGCATGTACATTGGCTAGATGGCGCACTTTTAACTAGTAAGAGTGCCTTGAAAACCGGTAGTACGCCACTAGGCAAATTTCTGAGAACTAAAACAGCGTAGTGTATAATTGCGATAAATCCAACCTTACATTAAACATTACCACAATTTTGGTGTTTTCGTGAAACGTTTAAATCAGAAAGTTTTAAAGTCACGGTGGTTCGTCCGAAATATGGCAACTTTGAGCAGACGTATCAGGCTATCCCCAATTTTACGGGAATCGTCGCTTAAGTTCGAGATACTCTCAATCATTTCGCTTCAGATCCCAGGAGCGCGCACCCTTGTCAGAAAACAGCACGTCTAGCCATGTTATCGCTTGTTATCGGAAGAAACATTAAGCTGGCACTAACATTACTATTCTGATGTTAAGGGACCTAAGCTGAGCATTGTATAATAATTTAAAAAGCATTAAAATAGAATATTTTATTTTGTCCCATTGTTGGTATTAATCACACAAAAGAAGTCTATTGGACAGGAGCCTCGTAAAATATTATAACATTATACGGTTCAATGTGAATTCTCTGTCACGTGTGCAATGTATCGTTCATTTGGCATATGTAGTCGAAAAGATGCGTTATGGGCGACAACTTATGGAGTGTAAAACTTTATAAATAACTTACCTCACGGTACATGCTGTTCAGATATGTGTCGTTCATCAGCCAAACCAGCATAGCCAACATGTTTAACGATATGGAGCTGGGCTGTTAAATAAAATTGAGGCAAGCATTTTACAGAAGCACTCCTTGCATAATAGCTGCATAGTAAAAATATCATATTTCTGATTACTACAATTTTTAACTCGTGGCTACACGTAATTTCACCGCCAATTGCGCAGATAGGTGGCAAAATATCGTAAGTTTAAGACTCCAAGTAATAAAAACATAAACACAGTTATTTTACGGAATTGTGTTGCAATTCATGCATGTTTGTACCACCCAGAGTCCTGGAGTGAGAGCAAGCAAGACTTTCTTGCCAGCTACTCTTAAAGCGAGATAAGCATACTGTTCTCCTCAGTAAAACAGCTTAACCAATATACCTACATAAAACAATTCACGTTTTGCGTTTGCTCGTAGCAGTTGCACCTGCCGTTTATTTAGGCCCGCTCGTCACCAGTTACTCTTTTGTAATAATAATGTATTGAAGACAAAATATTTTATTGGGCGATCAAGTGTTCATCTTGACCGTCACGACCATTCCTAAACTAGCGATGGTTCTGCAGCAGCAAGTTTGGCACCTTTTTTACTTTTTAAGAAGGAAGTGGTGAACGCCAAAACACAGTCTTGGTCGAAATCCACACTCCAAGAAAATACAACTATATCCTTACACCGCTTGGTCACATTTATTACAATTCCCCAAAACGTCTGTTCGACGTACAGCACATTTACGTGCGAACCAACGGTACCAACTTTCACGAGCTGCTTGATAGCCTCCGGTTTCTACAAATCCTTATTAAAATTGCTAATGAGCGTGTGATTGACCGCAATAAAAGTAATCGGGATATGCTTAACCCCACAGCAAAATGTCGGTGTTTTTTTTTGTATTTAGTCTTTTTGATGCGTACAGCAATACGTAGT
>JAZHYW010045783.1:0-20410 GCA_037355805.1 Ixodes ricinus
TTTTAGAGACGACGCCATAACATATATTTTTTTCAGCGAAATTAAAAAAATTCGACCCTTTTTGCCTGCACGATTTGAGATGAAACCACCCATATATATATATATATATATATATATATATATATATATATATATATATATATATATATACAGTATACACATACCCCAGGCAGCACACCAATGTTGGTCCGACATTGGCCTAACATTGGCAAAGACCGGCCTCAATATCGGACAATATTGGAAGCGCTACCCTATCCAACGTTGGCCCAGTCATTGGTGCCAATGTTGGGCCACTGTTCAGCCATCGTTCCAGCCAATGTTGGCCCCATCATTGGTGCCAATGTTGGGCCATTGCTAAACCATGGTTCCAGCCAATGGTGGTCCCACATTGGCAAAGACCGGCGTAATATTGGACAATACTGGAAGCGCTACCTGATCCAATGTTGGCCGTCATTGGTGCTGATGTTGGGCCATCGTTGCACTCGCCCAGCTGTTTGCAAATGCACTCGCCAAGCTGTTTGCAAAAAGGAAGGTAAACAGACACAAGGGATTGTTTTGAAATCTCCTAGAAGTTTATTACACACAGCTTATTCTGTAGACAAGTACAAACTAAGGAATTTGTAATATGTGAAGAGGTACTACTCAGCTGTTATACAACTGAGAAGATTGCAAAGCAAACAACAACCGGTGTAATTCTTGGGTAGTGTCCAGTCTCCCGGCAGCTGGCAGAATTTTTTCCCGAAATTCTACCGGTAGTCGCCCCTCATTGGCGGTACAATCAGTTCATCGAACGACGTTTCATCGACAAATAGTTTCATCAACACGCGAGGTTTCATAAAAAAAGTCAGAATAGCTTCTTCTTTTTTTGTTGTTGCTAATGAGCCGCTGCAGACTCAACAACCCACGTAGCACGAGAACGTTCTGAGAACATTCCGGGAATGTTCAAAAGAACAAAGGCAACAATCTTGTAATGTTGCAAATTTACACAAGGACATTCTATCAACGTTGTCAGAATGTGGCGCAGGCACTTATCGCTACATTTGGGGAATATTTTCTAAGGGACATTCTTAGAACGTTCTGAGAACGACATAGAACATAACCAGAGCATTCAATCAACATTCATATATCCTAAAGAAGGTTCTAAGAACGTTCTCAGAACAACCTAAGAACTTCTGCAACTTTCTTGAAATGTTGCAAACTTTATGCAGGGACATCCTTTCGAATCTCCTCGGAACGTGGCATGGGGACGTCGTTACATTCAGAGAACATTCCCTGAAAACTATTTACAAAGATTCCACAATTACGGCTTCGCTTAAGCTACAACCCCAATGAGCCGCACTACGTATATGGAAGTGATAAAGCTCCTCACAGGGCGATATGTTTTAATCGAAACAGATTTTTAGAAGGCGCAAGTACAAGCTAGCCGCTTTCCCAGCGCACCAGCCTGAGCACCTACTAATGACCGTTTACTCCTGCCTGTCATTTGTCAACTTCTTTCATTCAAAACGTGCTCTATGCATAACCGATTACTCACTCCGAGCTTAAAGGCCGGCCCGCAAGCGGAGAGAAGGAACCCGACCCACACTTTCCTTCTCGCCACTGTGAAAGGAGGAAATCGCCTCTTGTTTCCTCCACGCCAATTTCTCGATCTTTTTTTTTTTTTTTTGCCGGTTGTTTGATTTTTTTGTGCAAGTTGGTGTGGGGGAAATTAAAGCTTGAAGGATTTGAAACGATTATCCAGAAGCCAAGCCGTCACACCCGCGACAAGGAGCTGAACCACCCGAAGAGCTGTTTTGAGCGAGCTTGGCACTTACTCTTCCCAACGAGTTCGATTGACTTTTTTTAGCATGGGTTTGGAGGACGATTCTTGCTGTTGTGAGAACACGAATAACTTGTTCTGTTCAAAGAAGTAGTCATTGAAGTATCAATTTTGTTATAAATATCTGATATGCCATCTTTCGTTGTTTAGGCGAATTCATGGCGACAACGGGAAGTACGAGCGGCGTTTTTCGGTATCTTAGGGATCGCGTTCCATAGACCAGTGGTTCTGAATCATTATGGTGCGTGGACCGGCAGAGGTGACGGGGGATCCCATCCGTGGTGGGTCTAGCACTTTTCGGTGCAGAACGTTTTGCTGTAGGGCATTTCGGTGCGGACTTGTCGGTGCACAGACATTTCGGTGTACGGACTTTTTGCTGCAGAGACTTTTCGGTGTGAGACTTTTCGGTGCGCGGATATTTCGATGCACGGACATTTTAATGCATGGACAATCAAAATCGTTTTCTTTTTTCTCTCAAACGTAATAAGCACGATTTTGGCTAGAAATTCGTTTTCTTTCACTTGAAAATTTTGTAGATTTGGTAATTCATCTACGGTCACTTAGTGATATATGACCCAAGTGACTTTGTTAGGCGCAGCATTATCCTGCCTGAGGCTCGGAGACGTTAGACGCTATGGTTCGCTCACCGGCATCTCTTTTCCAGCGTACGCACTGCACGCTTCACATCGTGTTTGCGCGTCGAGTCGATTAAGGTGGTCTCCTCTATAAGGTGTTGGCTTTATTATTGGCACTGCGTGTAGGTAAAGCACCAAACAGCAAGAAGCTTGAGCAATTGTTTGTGCATAATAGCTCAGAACGATCTTGAATAACGCGCCTCACTGCGTAATCGTATAGCTTCGATTGTTAATAATTTGTTAATAATAAATTGTCAATAACCTCACACAACGAAAAACAATGTAATTATCACTTGTAGCTCATTAGGGAATAAAGTAGGCGTGTGCGGGTACAAAAGTAGTGTAATCAAATCAAATATCGATTTGAATCAAGTAAACAGGCCGAATTGGGTGAATGCTAAATTTATTTTATTTGGGATCAAATGTTTGCTTATTCTCGTTCGAAAAAAAGCAGTGGCTGTGTATGATCTGTGGTCAACGTCTCCTTCCGTGCCGTAATGATGTTGCCGGCCGTAAAAAGCTGCTTTACAATCGTGTTTATACAGGGTGACTTGTTTAACGACTAGACATTTTTTTCTAAAAGACGTCAGAGTTAAGAAATTGCGGTTTGTGCCTTATTTGCAGTCATCAAAAACACCAATCATTATTTTTTAAAGATGTGTAACGCGCTTGAAGTTGTTCACTGCGTCCTAAGAAAACCTAATTTGGACGCGAATCGTGTTACCGCAATCTTTTCGGCCGCCGGGCTCCTCGCAAAAGGAGCTGAGCCTTCTTATCTCAGCTAAGCCTTCTTATCTCGCCCCTTCTACGGTGGCGTTGTCACAGCGATGCGCATGATTTATCGCTTAGGCTTCATGGCGTTGGGCTCCGTACCACGCGGAGATGGAGGCCACATCAAATCAGAACTATATTTTCGCGCCCAAATTAGGAGGTTTTTCAGGACGCCGTATAATAGTGTACGCGCGTTACATCTTTTTAAGAATGGACTGTTTGGTGGCTTTCGATTATGCCCCACAACTTTCTAAATACACTATGCCGTTTTCTTTTCTAATTAAAAGGTTAATTAGCGAATTTTAGGCAATCAGTCGGTTTTTAGTTGCGTTCTTTCCTGAACCTAATCCTCGCCTGGCCGTATAGCTCACCTACACAAACCGCAATAGCGTTAAGTTTCACTGGACAATTTGATGGCTTTTGATTATGCCCAACAACTTTCTAAATAAACTATGGCGTTTTCTTTAATAATTAAAAAGGTCATTAGCAAATTTTAGGTAATCAGTCGGTTTTTGTTGCGTTCTTTTTTAACCTAATCTTCGCCTGGCCGTATAGCTCACATGCACAAACCGCAATTGCGTTAATTTTCATGTGTTTTTTTTTAATATCTAGTAGGTGAAAAAAAATAAAAAAACGCTGTATATAAAACAGAGGGCAGTTTTCTTGTGATACAAATAAAGCGTGGGGCATGCGTATTGCAAGCTTCTTTTTTTTCGGTTTATATAAAAAAAAGCCCGGGACATTCGAAATTGAGTCTATGATGGGGCGGGCGCTTTATCACGGGGTATTCTTTCATGTTTCACAAGCTTTATTACTGGTCAGAAGAAACCCATGCGAGCCGTATCACGTTGCAAAACAGCTAATTCGGGTGTTTCTCAAGGAGCTCTAAAACTTTCCAAGTGACATTTCGGCTCTGGTAGTACATTTAAAATGTTGGGTAATTAGTCCTAAACATTTAATTTATTTAGGCTTGTATTAAAAATACTGCAAATCTCGGAAGACGTTTGCTAACAACATAAATAACACAACAGAGCTCTGCATTTGTTTCTTTCTGTACTTGTAGTGAGTTAGCCCGCATGACTATATTCAAAAATTGCCAAATCTCCTAAGCCACACTCTTTTTATAGTTTATTTCATAGATTAATTAGGAATTAATTGTAACGATCTGTCGGCCTCAAAATGCTCATTCTTGATGCCATCTCTGTGATGAGGGACCTGTCCGTGCAATCATGAGCGGAGTACTTCAAATCGGCAACTTTGCTCAAAATTCGCTACTCAAGGCTTCTCACCATGTCAAGACAGGGATTTAGAGAATACGTCTATTCACTTTCTACGAGCATTCAGAGAGCCGTATTACGACATGCAAAAACTCTCAATGGGTTTACAGGCAGTAGTTCTGTCACACCTGGGTTTGGTGATGTTGGAGAACCTTACTCTATTGTTATTTCGAGTTACACAGCAAAAGCTACATGTGCACTGACCAATCAATGTCCCCTATTCCCACTTGTGTCCCATGTAGCGAATCCCGGCTGGGTTCGGGTGCAGATCTCGCACGTGTTCAAGGACACATTTCGGCATGATTTCCCGCTTGGTGATGACGTTGAGCTGGCCGCTGTTCCGCTTCTTTTCTAGGTAGGCCGGGCAACGCCAGACGCCTAAATTAGCCAAGCAGCCCCAAAACTTGCGGTAGTACACCTTCCGGACTTCTGGGTTTTTTGGAGATGGTCGCTGGCCTTCGCCCACTCTGACAGGCTCCGAACAATTTATGCAAGGGCTGCAGAGGCAATCTGGGCATTCCATTTCTCAATCTGCGAACAAATGGGAACAGAAGAGAATGAAAACTTCGTAATACCTGCTGTCTTTTGATAAATGGCATAATATGCTATTGTTGCTAGTTGCACTATTTTTCGCCAAGTAAATTGTGATTTTGCGATTCAATCACCGTCTTTCCCGCTCTCTTTGCTGATACGCAACATATTTGTCGCCTGTCGAGTTTCTTACAGTTGACGAAACTAAATGTCAGTTTGACCACGAAGATATTTTTTTCAAAGGCTGAAGATACATGAAATATACCATAAACCGAATTCACTTTTTATGGAAGTTTGTTTTTTACTCTTCTTAGTTGCTTCAACGAGGCGGCCGTTACTCTAGAAAACACCTGTAGTACGATACATATATATTACGACGCAAGAAATGGTCAGGCCTGTGTTCATTTCGACATGTGACTATATTGTCCCGAAATCCAACTAATTTTTTATCCGAAGTGTCTAGCGTTACGTCCGACGTAACCCAAGTTTACGTCCAAATCTCCGCCTTCCCTAGGTTCACGGGGAGAGAGAGAGGAGGGCGGGGGGGGGGGGGGTGAGGGTATAGCGCGTTTCCAGTGCTCCGTCCGGACGTAACGCTAGCCACAGCGATTTTATATGGTTCGCCCTCTTACTGCAATATTTTCGACTCGTATTTACTAGAGGCCCGTTCACACGCTTGCGACCTAGTAAGACCGAGAGAAACAAATACCGTTTTTAAGCGTCTTGCGACGCGTTAGGACCGGATTCGCTGCAGCGGAGGTGGTTCTAAGAAGTCGCAAGAGGCTTCAAAACCAGTCTGGTCTCTCTCTCGGTCTTGCTCGGTCGCAAGAGTGTGAACGGAGCCTTAATGATGTGCCTATGAACAAAAAAACGCAAAATATCGATGCAATCACTCTTCATTCATTCATTCATTTGCTTTATTTTCAGTGCCACACAAACAGCTATACGCCTTCTTAGTGGTGCACTACGTCTAAATAAAAAGAATTCGCATCTCAAGAACAAATGTTGACATGTCAGAACGAAAGGAAGACATCGATGCACTTTCTAAATGTTCGTTCGCATCCAAAAATATCAATACCAAGTTCATCTAAGTTGGATTCGAATTTGTTAAAAACCAGTTGCAGACGGGTAATAGGGTCAGCGTTGTGTAAAATGGAAGGATAGAACAATGAGCGTATGCGAATAGACCGTTGAGGAACACGCAAATATACACTGTTCAGTAACGCTGTGCAGTCAACAACACCATTAACAACTTTATGCAAGAACATGAAATCACGCGTCATTCGCCTATTACACAAGGAGCGTAAGCCAATTTGTTTACATATTCTCTCATAGTCATAAAATACCTTGGACTGCAAGTAACGATCATAAAAGACACGTATAAATTTTCTTTGCACTCGCTCAATACTAGATGAGTTAGATTCTCCAATGCTGTTCCATACAACTGAAGAAAACTCGAGGCGGCTTAGCACAAGAGAGCGAAATAACATTAAAAAACACTGTGGATTTCTAAAATTTCTCGATATACGCGTTATGATACCAAAAACATTTAGAGACGAGTTTACAATATTCATAACCTGATGATTAAACGAAATTTCAGTGTCTAAATATACACCCAAATCCCTAATCAGAGACACACGGCTGATAACAGTTGTGTCTAAAGCATAGCAAGATTGCAAAACGTCACGTTTCCTGCTGAGAGAAATAATTTTTGTTTTCGATTCGTTTAATACAAGGCCATTGGTCAAGCACCACAAAGAAATAGAGCATACGTCACGCTGAAGCAAAACACAGTCCTCCACAGTATTTGTCCGTCGATACAATTTTATGTCGTCGGCAAATAACAACATTTTTGAGTATTTCACACAAGAAGTGAGGTCATTTACGAAAATTAAAAAGAGAAGAGGCCCAAGATTGCTTCCCTGTGGGACGCCCGACGTAGCCAAGAAAGGATTCGATAAGCAACTGGACACACGTACCAAGTTCTCGCGTTTAGACAAGTAACTCTCAAAAAGCTTGCAATACTTGGGGCATAAACCATACATATCTAACTTGGCCAATAAATGCCGGTGATCGACTTTGTCAAATGCCTTCGTCATGTCAAAGTAGACCACATCAGCTTGCTCCCGGTTATGAACAATGGGCACAACATCATGCAGAAAAGAACACAAATTCGTCTCCACCGAACGACCTTTCAAAAATCCGTGCTGTTCGGGTACAATTTTCTGACGAAAATACGCATATAGACGATTGTGTAGTATTATTTCGAAAACTTTTGACAATGTGCAGAGCAGTGACACAGGTCGATAATTGTTCACTTTACTTCGGTCACCCGACTTAAACACTGGAATAACAAGAGAACTCTTCCACATTGTCGGGAATACACCCGATTCCAGAGATAAGTTAAAAATGTGATGTAAAACGGGACAAATCGTTTCCGCACAGCCTTTCACTATAAAACTCGGGATCCCATCTATACCCACAGATAACTTCGGCTTTAGCCTTCGAACAGCCTCCATGACTTCGCACTCAGTTATCGGGTTGCAAGACAAAAAGTCGCCGCCTCTGATGTCCGGACTTGTCAAAGGTATGTCAGCGGCAGAAAAACAAGCACTAAAATGCTTCGCAAACACGTTTGCTACCAAAGTTGGTTCCGAACAATAACCATTGTCATCTCGCAGTACAATTGAGGAAGGAGTACTGCTTTTATTTATCCTTTTTACGAACTTCCAAAGGTCGTTCGGTTGCCTAAGAAGTGCTTGCTCATCAGTATTTTCCTGCTTTTGTTTATCGTTCTTATATTCAGTGTGCCATTGTTAGAACGACCAATTTTCAGCTCTCTGGGTAGAGCTCAAAGTTCAGAAAAATACCCACCTTTTTTTGCCTTCTGCTGTGATGTTCAAGTTCCGTTCACTCGAGATAAATATGCGGTGTTGTAACGTTGTGTCCACATGCGGAAGTATTTGAGTGTGTTTTAGAGCTGCAGAAAAAGCGTACTAAAAAAAAAAAGAGAAAAGCGAGCCAGTCTATAGCCCGCCCCCTTCCGAGCTCATATCCAGCGTGCCAGACTAATCCCTGTTGTTTGGGAATGAAATCTTTGTAACTTGAAAAGTTGCAAAGATTGTGTCCGGGAGCCGGTAAGCCCATTGGCACTCGTGCGAGAAGGACGTGAAAAGCAAGGAGGAAAAAAGAGCAGGAAAGGGGAGGAGGAAAAATTGAAGAGGAGGCGGAATCGTCTGCCACGCTGAAAAACTTTTTGATCGCCCCTTCTTTAAACATTAGCGGAAGTTAATCGGCTCCAGATCACGTGGCCGCTGCTGGCTGCGAGTTGAGAGGAGTGAGCGCTGTTCCTTTCACAGCGATAGCGGCTATGGACTCTTTGCCTCTGGAAATGATGTCCGTTGTTGTTGTGTTGATGTTGTAGTCGTTAATGTTGTAGTTGGCGTTGTAAAGGCCCTGTCACACTGAGGCAACACGACGGCAACAGCAACACAACACGTTGTCCAACAGTCGGGCAACTTGTTGCTCGCTCCCCATGTCCTCCGACAAACCTGTCACGTCGCGGCAACAGCACGACAACATGAACGACAACTAAAATGTTGCCTCAGTATGACAGCTTTCGGCAACAAAAACAGCAGCAACTTGTGTCGGACAACGTGTGCTGCCCTGATCGTTGGCTGAGCGAATTTCAGGCCGGCAACACGACAACATAGATAGCTTCGATGGTAGAACTAGTCCCCTATCAATAACGTCTTACTCAAATAAAGGCTTGGAAAACGTTATTGAACAATAATTAGGGCTGGCGTGCAGCTAAAATATTTTTCGAGTAATGTTTTTGCTGCGTAGTTACGGAAAGCGATTTTCGAAATGGTCACAGCTAAACGTTCAGACTAGTTTTGAAATTAGATCTGCCGGGAGACCAGCTCACATTACTGAAAGTAAAATAAACTGGCATGCCTACTCACCCGCTGATGAAGTATGATAAAAGAATCCACAAAACCAAAGATTAAAAAGTCAAAGCATTAAAAGGACCATTCTGATCATGATTGTTGATGCTTGGAACTTGAAACAGCCGCTGCCAGACACCTGATTTGTTTTCAAAATACCCAGGACGTTTTGGGGGAATAAAGCGATCGTATAGCAGGCGGTAGGCAAGCAGACAGCGTTGAAAAATGTTTATTCCACCGATTGTTATGAAGGCCGATCGTGTCGGTGTCGCCGTTTTGAAGCACTGTCAGTTCAGCTCAACACCACGCTACAAAAGATGCTTTGGGGTACTGCCGGTGCTAACTCAATTTTACAGTAGACATATGAATTGCATGAAAGAACCGGACAGAAACACTTCATATGGTGGCGTAAATCCCGAAAATATATCAGCGATGTCACTTTCCTCAGTTAGGGCTATCTGCTTTGTCAGCGAATGAAGAACATTTCGATAAAATAAGAGAGCGGAAAATACTCACCGTGTCAAGTTTTCTAATCGAAGTCACTGGTTGATGTCGTACCGTGGTAATTCCCGGCCATTCGAACGCACTAGCACTTTGTAGAGTCACATTTCCAGCGATTCCGCGCCGCACACGAACGTAGGTAAACAATCAAGATGCCGGAGTGTTCCCCGTGTTGTCCTCGCCGTCAGCGCGGTGTGATAGGGTTGTCGGACAACAAATCGGGCAACACGGTTGCCCGGGCGGTAGCAACATGTTGCCCGACTGTTGTTGTTGCCGCGATGTGACAGGGTTGCCGGCAACACGACTTTCCCGTGTTGCCGGATAGAGTTGTCCAACTGTTGCCTCAGTGTGACAGGGCCTTAAAGGGGCACTGACACATCAAAATCATATTTTTTTATTATCCGAAACGATTGAAAACGGTGCCGGGACATTACCCTCAAAATTCGAAACTTGGGAATTCAGTATTTGTGAATTTAAAACAATTTCCAAATGCCGAATTTGAAGTTCCCGCGCGATCCCCGCCCGTGCCGGTCAGTCAAATTTTGCGGTCTCCTGCGACTCGACTTTCTCTCGGGCCTCCGCTGACCCGATGCGAGGAGGAGGCGAGCTGGCGGGATAGAAGGGAGCCGGCGCGGGAAAAAAAAAAAAAAACGGTTTCTTCCCCGGACTCGCCGATCTGCTCGAGCGCCGCCAAGATTTTCTGAGAGAGGACACAAATCTAGGAAGGGACATCTCACCGAACTCTGATTTTTGGTATTTCAAAAACAGGGGCCGTTGTGCGTTCGCAATTGCGTTAAAAAACATGTTTTACGATTGCCGTTATTAAATGTTGTAGAAATGTTGCCTACAAAGCTTCTAAATTTCCTGATTTTTGACGTCACCGATCAAAAGAAGCAAGGAGGTAGCGGCGGGAGATTTAAACGCCAAAAATAAAAAAACGCGCGCGCGCGCGCGCAGAAAAATTGTTTTTCGCGATGCGTTTTTTTTGCGTGTCTATGACTACAACTTGCGTCGTTTTAGACAATAAAAAAAATACAACCTTTGGGGTGTCAGTACCCCTTTAAAGGAGCTGTGCAACGATTTTAACGTTGAAAAATTGACGTTTTCCACTTTTGACATTGTTCACCTTGTCACAAAGGACAGAAAACACCTCCTTTCTTCGAAATGTTGCGATTCCGCCGCGTAATCGCGAGGGCAAAAATGAGAATATTCCTCGACCTGCAGCCGCGAGCGGCGGCCATGAGAAACACCCGGCATGACGTCATGGAGAATCTTGTAGAAAGATAAGCAAGTTTTGCGAATACCTGCTTGATAAAAGGTAGCTTTTCCATAAATCTTGTCGTTCCAACATAAATATAAATGCGTCAAAAACCTGGTATCATGGACAAAACTTTTATTATACGGAGTTTCAGTGGCGCCATCTATCCTAGGTCCACAAAACCGTCAGCAGCGGAACAGCCGCCAGAAGCCGGAGTGGGAGGGGGACCAGGGCCGGACGGCGTAGGTAGGCCGGACCCGATGAGACTTTCCTCCTTTCACCACATTGTTCTGCGCTGCTCCCGCCAGCACGTGGTCACGCGGTCGCGAGCGGATGAGTCCTCGCTGCTCAATGGTGGCTCTAAAGAGAACTTCACCGGAACCCCGCGCCTTCACCATTGACGTCACAGCGCACGTGACTCGGAAGTTAGTGGAAGGAGTTGAGAGGCGCCGAAAACCTCAATCTTTGTCCATTTTTAAAATAAAAACTAGGACATGCAGGCAAAAGCAGTTTTTCGTTCTTTACTTCAGAAAGGTCGAGACACCAACTCCCACATTAGTTAAGCAAAGCACTGAAACTGTTGCGCAGCTCTTTAAGGCGCCCGTCGTCGACGTTGCGAAATCATCGAAAAAGATCGCTAGCTGTGTCGCATCAATCGAACCCGGGCCAGCTGCGTGCGAAACACAGACGTTACTGAGCCCCAGCTGAGGCTAAACACAGTTAACAACCCGTTTAATATAGGGTGTTTTCAGATAAGTACGGTCGACCATGTCCGATGACCATTTTTAAATCTTACGAAAAATATATTTTGTAGACTCAATGCCCATCAGAACAAAATCGAAACTTTGTTTTGCAGAAAAAAAGATGTTTGTCTTTGCGTGAAAACAATTAGAAGCCCACACTCAGTGCGAAGCGCTTCCGCGAGATAGCGCGAAGTCGGCACTTTGGGCACCTCTCCCAAAAACTGGGTCACGGCGACAGGGTTTAGGAAATACTTTCTAACAAAAAGTATGTAAAGGAAGTCGACTCCGAAATATTTATCATTAGGTATCGACGTTGCTAATTCCTACAAAAAATCGCAAACATGGCACATTCCGCAAAAATACTTACATTTTATTAATTTTTTTCTCCGCATCTATCAATACCAGAACTTTCAAACTTTTGCCAGCGTGTTATCCTGTATTTTGTTAATATTGGCGCATAATATGGTTGTCTTGGGCACGAAATAAATTTATGAGAAATGCTGCAATCGGGGTCATTTTAATAATTACAAACTATTTTGAAACTCAATTTAAAAAAAAAGCCATCTTTAATTTTCTGTAAACTCTCCCACATTAAGGCCAAGGATGGGTACCTAACAGAATCTGCAAAAACATGTTGCATTATTTCTGTGTATCTTGAAGTTATAAAAGCTAGAAATATGACCAGATCTAGGAGGCTACTGCTTGCGCCGTGAATGGGATGTGCAGATACCTTGCATGGATGACGGGTGCATTAATTTCACAAAGTTTAATAATGCTCGAGGGGTGGTCAAAGAGAAACAAATTGACGGCACACAGGCGGACGGTGGTTTTAAAGTGAAAATTCTTAGTGCGTTTATGTGTAAGAGTCGCAGAAAATCCGTTCTTGTGCGGGGCGATCAAGGGGCTCTCTCATGTCGCATGCTTCGCAGGAGCTTCTGTTTTCAAAAGCCGTGCGTGTAAGGTTTCTGTGGACGCCACATAAAGGAAACGAGAAACGACCGAAGCGGCTCCGCTTAAAGGGCAACTCCGCTCAATTCCGAAAAATTTAGGCTTACATGTGATTCCATTTCACAAAGTACTACTCAACAGCTCTACGTCTTCGGATTCGCGAAATGTTGAATATTATTTGTGTAATCTTAATTTAAACATCAGCCGATACCGAAACCGAAACTTCGGTTGCGTCAGGCAACATTGGTCCCGTGTCCTCAGAGTCATGGCCACGTCACGTCGAACCACGTGGTCTTGTGACGTTCGCAGGCGCGAGGTACAGGACACGCGACGCGGGCAGGTCGCTTCTGCATGGCGTGGACGGTGATGGCCCGGGGGAGAGGGGGAAGGGGAGAACACGAAAGAGGAGAGGGGGAGCGGAGAAACCGGACTTGCGATAAACGCGCAGGGCAGCGCAAACTAGCGCATCCGCGTTACGGTGATCACGTGGACGCCGTAGAGCCAACACCGGGAGGAGAAACTCATGACGTCATCGTTCAATTTCGCTCCGAGAAGTAAAAACAACCAAAACGTGAGAATGACGTAGTCATGCCTTTGGCGTAGTGGTTCAACGTTGGCCGCTCCAACCCCGTCGCATTGACTGCGCTGACGATTGCGCCTCACGTCGCACGCTAGAGTTGGCAGATTTCGGCGACTTGGCTCGTTTGAAAGTTTGCTGGCCAGTTTATTAAATATATAGACGGAATTAGGATCGTAATATTTGACATGGGGTCTTCCTATATGATACTGAAGAGGGCTGCATAGTTTTCTAAATATCAAAAATGAAGCGGAGTTGCCCTTTAGCACATGTTTATCTCCCAGACGTCGAGAATATAGCGCGCTCCACCCTGGCTGTCCGGCCGCAGTGTCTCCGGCGCGCGTTGGTGTAAGCAACGAAAGGCGCGCCGACCGGGCCCGAGGATCCGGAGTTTCTTCCTCCGTGCGCAGTCGCCTTCAGACGGATAATAAAAACTCAGAGCCGTTTCACGCACGGAGTTGGACTGCATTTTTGAAAAGGTACCCGCAGGCCGTAAAATGCGAGAAAGAGAAAAAGATGAATACTAAACGGTACCCGGAGTGTAAAATTGTTTTTATAATTCTTTGTCATCTGATTTTTATGGTGTTTGTGTTAAGCGCTTTGCACGACACTGCTCACAGACGCTGGTGGAAGCGAGTCTTATATCGAAGTGGCTTCTTTGTTGACGCTCCCGTTGAAGTACCAGCAATTCGTGCCACTGTGGGTCGACGCGTGTCCCGCAGAAGTGCCAGGATTGAATTCCAGGCACGGGCCGGACGGAACCCCAGTCTCTTAGTAACAGGTTTTAGTTGAGCAAGTTGGTACATACTGTAATGAGGTCAGCTGAGCACAAGAAACAAAATTTTGAAGGGAAGGACAAGGCAGCGGTGAGTGTCTTGTCCTTCCCTTTGTGTTTTCTATGTTCAGCTGACCTCATCTCTTGTTTTCATTTCCTGAACACCTGCACGTCAGGCCTTGGCAGGTGAATTATTACTAACATTCGGTAATTTTGTCTTGAGGAGGTCCACCATATGTGACGCACTTAATAGCTGATGTGGCAGGCCCTCGGAGACTGAAAAAGGAATTTGCGCGGGTGTTGACAAGGCCGCCAATCCCATCGCAGGCGTCGTCATGGTCATGGCGTCATCGGACATGGTCGGCTGAACTTATCTGAAAACACCCTATATGGGTTGTTTTTTTTTTTGTACGCGATGCCATTTGCACGACTCCTCTGGAAGACAAATTGGCTATAACGAAATGCCGTTGTAGCACTGCGAATGCCAAAAGCTCGTGCAGAAAGAAGCGCTTTTACACGCTCTGGAGCAGAAAAGAAACACAATCTTTCAAAACTAGAAGGTCAGTTGTCTATTTTGTTCCAAAAAGCTTTTGTTCACACACCCTACGGTGCATGAACGCGACGCTGATACCCAACGGCTTCGCCGTGACATCGCCGCTTTCGCTTTGTACACTGTGGATTAGCACAGAAGTGCAAAATTTGTTTTCGTATTTTTTCTGCGACTGCTATTATGTGGAGAAAGAAAGCACTACGTTAGCTTTGTAGGTTGTGACTGTCGGGGAATCATTCTAAGGGGTATTTACTAAAGTACAAAAATTGTTGCATCTCCCCTTTAAACTGCAGCTACTACTAAATGCTCGCTTATTTTTTCGCAGCTCTGGTTTTCTAGTCTTTCCAGTGAATCTCACAGCGTTGTTTTTACAGGACGCATATTCTGGTGTGACCACTAGATCACGTGGAACTCGGAGCGCGCATCCGGAGCAATCTGGTTGACGGCACTGCAATGGCGTCCTCTGCGTCCACTTCCACGGCGTCCTCTGCGTCCACTTCCTCGGCGTCCATCGAGCCTGCTGTGCACACCAACTCGACTGGCCGCAGCAATGCTAAGTCTTCTGCGAGCCGCTTCGCGGGCCTAACCAATCCAACGGTGAAAACCATGAAAATGAGTAATGGCGTCGTCCAGGCGACGTATGATGGATATGGGTTCATCCGTGTCACATATGGTTGCCGAGGGGCCACTTGGCGATGCGACCTTCTCGAGTGCGGTGCAACCTTGAAAACATATTGCATCAGTGGCCAGCACCGCTTGAGCGATGCCGAGCCTCACGACGAAGATGTGCACATGCGCGGTTTTCGTCGTCCTCCTGGAGGCGATGCTCAGACCCCGTCCACTCCGCGAGAAGGTGGAAAACGCAAGGCGGCCTCCTGTGCGGACAAGGTAAAGAGATGGCGCCTTTCCTGAATGCTCTGTGCAATATACGGGGTGTTTCTCGAAAAACGGACAATTTCGATATTGCGAAAGCTACGCGTGGCAACAAAAAAGGCTTGTTTCGTTTTGGTCCTGGGCCAGGGGCCTATTTAGGAAAATTATTAAAGTCGGGATAATTAGGTTGTGTAAGTATTTTTGCGTAATTAACTTTTATATTATTGTGTTTAAGGGCATGGCTTCAATTAAAAAATTGCTCAGCATCATCGAAAAACACTAAATCAACAAATCGCAGAACGATAGAAGGCACGCGAAGCATTTTGCGGCTTGTCTGAAAAACAGCACAACTTCGATGGGTTTTTAAGTTTCGGTTTGCTATCGGAGCGCATCTCGGCCCCGACGGCACGCGCCCCATGGAGAAATTGTGCAACCTGCCTCTGCTGCGCCGCGCGAGGACAGCGCAGCAGAGGTTGGTTGTACCATTTATCCACAGGGCGCGGTGCCGTCGAAATCGAGATGCGCTCCGGTACAAACCGAAAAAACCCGTCGAAAAATCCCTGGTTTTTCAGAAGGCGTAAAATACTTCGTGACTTCTATCGTTCCCTTTATTGATTTAGTGTGTTTCAATGATACTGAGCAATATGTGTCAAACATATTATTAATCTCAATATTAAAAAAGTTAATTACGTAAAAATGAGTGGCAATCCTTATCCCCGGACACTAATAGTTTTTCTTAAATAAGGCCCGGGTTGGTTAAAAACGACACAAACCTTTTTTTGTTGTTGCGACGTGTAGTTTTCGCAACATAAAATTTGTCCCCATTTCGTGGAAACGCACCCTGTAGATCCTTTCCAAGATTCCACGAGGCAGCGTGGCGGTCTCCATTGCTTGTTTGATGGCGTGATTGGACCCGAGTTGACGCCGAACTCTGACGTCACCCTCATGTCCAATCCATGCTCAGTATGTCAGCATGCAATGGCAGACAGACGTTGTCGCCGACTTTGGAGAAGGGTCTGAGGTGGAACAGGAAACATCGCAAAACAAACATTTTCTGTTTCCAGATACGCATAGTTGGTAATATTGTACGGAGAATAGCCTTTTGCGCACGCTTCTGCGCAGTACGCTCATGTCACTAGAAGAGGGTCTACGAGGGGTCTACCAGCGGAATCACAAAACATGATTTTTCACTTCGGTTGTTTGGTCAAAGGAACCCATACAAAAATGGTCTATGGCCGTCTGAGGGAAATTCTCTGGCAGGCTGTCACCCCGTATGGCCCTCTATGGTCGGCCTTAGAAATTCATAAATGCAGCTACAGCCAATATAGAAACGTCTATCGCCCTGTGTCTAAAGACTGGGAACCAACATGTTTCTTTAGCCGCCTTTGGAAAATTTTATGGTCCCAGTCTAAGTCTGGGCTCAATAATGTTCTTTACCCTATAGAAAATTCTATGGCCTCGTGTCTAAAGACTGTGAGCCATTAAAATTTCTTTTACCCCCTATAGAAAATGCTATGGCGCCGAGTCTAATGTCTGGGCCCCAATAAATGTTCTTTACCCGCCTATAGAAAATTCTATGGCCCCGAGTCAAAAGGCTGGGAACCAATAAATTCTCTTTACCCGTCTATAGAAAATTGTATTGCCCTTACTCTAAAGACTAGGAACCAATCAATTTTCTTCCACGCCTATAAAGATTATCTCGTGGCATTAATGATAACAAAGAATCACGCTGTATGTACCCACTTCGCTTCGAGATCGCGGTTTTTCATGGTGGATGAAACCTTGCTGCTGCGATAAGTACAGGTGGCGATTTATCACTGGCAGAGCAGTACGACCACACTTCCGTCGCGTTACTTACTGCATGACAAGTAGACATTATAATCCTGGAGCGAGAGAACAAAAGGACGGACGGACACAGGAAACTATACCACACCCTTAACCACCTCGCCTGCTTGCTTGCTTTAACTTTAATGACATGTAGGGCGCACGGAAAATGCATCGTCGTGATCTTGGAATTTTTTTTTCTTTTTTTGCGTGAGTACGTAGCTGCTAGGATTGCTACTCTCTTCGAGTCGACCCGTCTCTACGTTCCTGCCCCCGTCACCTCCGCGAGAAACTTATACTCTTGAATTAAAAAGCACGTGTATAGAAACGAAGATAATCCGTGCGGTGTTTCTTTAAGTTCTGCGTAAAGCAGAACAGCATACACAGTCGAAAAGAACGAGCACTGAATTGCGACGAGCGACTGCTTCCGACACATGTTTTAGTCCGTCAACATCGAGACTCTACCGGCTTGCGGGAACACGCGTTTATCAAAAAACATGGCCCCGCACAAATGTCACCGAAATGACGATTCCGGCGAAGGAAAGAAGCAACCGATCCGGAAAACAAGGTCAACTGTTCATTCCGGAAGAGTCCACTTTGAAGAAGGGTCGTACAGACATTCCATTCTGGAAGAGTCCACTTTGAAGAGAGGGTCGTACAGACATTCCATTCTGGAAGAGTCCACTTTGAAGAAAGGGTCGTACAGACATTCCATTCTGGAAGAGTCCACTTTGAAGAAAGGGTCATTACGGCCATTCCATTCCGGAAGAGTCCCTTTGAAGAAAGGGTCGTACAGACATTCCATTCTGGAAGAGTCCACTTTGAAGAAAGGGTCGTACAGACATTCTACTCCGGAAGAGTCCACTTTGAAGAAAGGTCGGCCTGAGGGCATTCCATTCGGAAGAGTCCTCTTGAAGGAAAGGGTCGTACAGACATTCTCAGTATCTGGAAGAGCCCACTTTGAAGAAAGGGCCGTACAGACATTCCATTCAGGAAGAGTCCACTTTGAAGAAAGTAACGTACGGGCATTCCCATCTCGGAAGAGTCCCATCTGTGAAGAAAGGGTCGTACAGGTACATTCACGTATCTTGGAAGAGTCCACACTTTGAAAAGGGTCATTAGACATTCCATTCGGAAGAGTCCACTTTGAAGAAAATTCGTACAGACATTCCATTCCGGCAGAGTCCACTTTGAAGAAAGGGTCATTGCAGACATTCCATTCTGGCAAGAGTCCACTTTGAAGAAAGGGCTCGCACAGACATTCCATTCTGGAAAGAGTCCACTTTGAAGAAAGAGTCTGTGCAGATCCTTCCATTCTGGAAGAGCCCACTTTGTAGAAAGCGGTGCGGCTGAACATTCCATTCCGGAAGAGTCCACTTTGAAGAAAGAGGCCGTACAGGCATATCCTTATCTGGAAGAGTCCACTGTGAAGAAAGGGTCGAGCCAGAAAGACCTTCCACTCTGGAAGAGTACTCTCTTTGAAGAAAGGGTCGTACAGACATTCCATTCTGGAAGAGTCCACTTTGAAGAAAGGGTCGTGCCAGACATTCCATTCTGGCAGAGTCCACTTTGAAGACAGTAGGTCGCACAGACATTCCATCCTGGAAGAGTCCACTTGGAAGAAAGGGTCGCACAGACACTGCATTCTGGAAGAGTCCACTTTGAAGAAAGGTCGTACAGACATTCCATTCCTGGAAGAGTCCACTCTGAAGAAAGGGGTCGCACAGACATTCCATTCTGGAAGAGTCCACTTTGAAGAAAGGGGTCGTAAGCAGAGATTCCATTCTGGAAGAGTCCACTTTGAAGAAAGGGTCGTGCAGACATTCCCATTCTGTGGAAGAGTCACTTTGAAGAAAGGGGTCGTACAGACATCCCATTCTGGAAGAGTCCAACTTTGAAGAAAGGGTCGTACAGACATCTCCATTCTGGAAGAGTCCACTTTGAAGAAAGGGTCGTACAGGCATCCACAATTCTGGAAGAGTCCACTTTGAAGAAAGGTCGTACAGACATTCCATTCTGGAAAAGGAATTCCCCTTGGAAGAAAAGGTTCATACAGACATTTACCCATTCTGGAAGAGTCCACTTTGAAGAAAGGGCTGCACAGAGGCATTCCATTCCGGAAGATGTCCACTTGGAAGAAAGGTCGTACAGACATTCCATTCTGGAAGAGTCCACTTTGAAGAAAGGGCATGCATGGACATTCCACTCGGAAGAGTCCACTTTTGAAGAAAGGGTCGTACAGACATTCCATTCTGGAAGAGTCCACTTGGAAGAAAGGGTCGTACAGACATTCCATTCCGGAAGAGTCCACTTTGGAAGAAAGGGTCGTACAGACATTCCATATCTGGAAGAGTCCACTTTGAAGAAGGGTCGTACAGACATTCCATTCTGGAAGAGTTCCACTTTGGAAGAAAGGGTCGTACAGACATTCCATTCTGGAAGAGTCCATCTCTTTGAAAGAAAGGGTCGTACAGACATTCCATTCTGGAAGAGTCCACTTTGAAGAAAGGGCTGCACGAGACATTCCATTCTGGAAGGATTCCCTTTGGAAGAAAGGGTCGTACAGACATTCCCATTCTGGAAAGTCCACTTGGAAAGGTCGTACAGACATTCCATTCTGGAAGAGTCTACTTGAAGAAAGGGTCATCCAGACATTCCATTCTGAAGAGTCCACTTTGAAGAAAGGGTGTACAGACATTCCATTCGGAAGAGTCCACTTTGAAGAAAGGGTCGTACAGACATTCCATTCTGAAGAGTCCACTTTGAAGAAAGGGTCGTACAGACATTCATTCTGAAGAAACCACTTGAAGAAAGGGTCACAGACATTCCCATTCTGGAAGAGTCCACTTGAAGAAAGGGTTGTACAGATGGGTTCACCTGTAGATTCACTTTGAAGAAAGGGTCTGTGCAGATTTTCCTGTATTTGGAAGAGTCCACTTTGAAGAAAGGGTCGTACATTCCACTTGAAGAGTCCACTTTGAAGAAAGGTCTGTACAGAGATGCATTCATCTGAAGGGTCTACTTTGAAGAAAGGGTCAGTATAGACATTCCATTCTGGAAGAGTCCACTTTGGAAGAAAGGGTCAGCAGGATATTCCATTCCGGAAGAGTCCACTTGAAGAAAGGTCAAAGTAAGACGACCTGGAAGAGTCCACTTTGGAAGAAAGGTCAGCAGACATTCCACTTGAAGAGTCCACTTTAAGAAAGGTCACAGGTATTCCATTCTGGAAGAGTCCGTAACTTTGGAAGAAAGGGTCGACAGACATTCCATTCTGGAAGAGTCCACTTTGAAGAAAGGTCGTACAGAGATTCATCTCTGGAAGAGTCCACTGAAGAAAGGGTCGACCATTCCTGGAAGAGTCCACTTTGAAAGCAATACGTA
>JAZHYW010045786.1:0-69927 GCA_037355805.1 Ixodes ricinus
GGAATCGGCGGAAACGCAGAGTCAGCCGCTGGCGAAAGAGTGCCTCGTCGTCGAGAGGGTCTGTGTGAGTCGGCAAGACCACGGTCAGCTCCTTATCTGCTACATTCGGCATCTCGAACATTCGACCTAGAATGTTTCTGGTGTGAGCTAGGGCGAGACTAACTAGGCAAGGTCATTCTGGTCTCCTTATCTTTTCTACTCGGTGTAAGCATATAAGACAGGTGCGACTCGATGCCCTAGGAAAATCTCCTTGTTCTGGACGTATTGGACATTTTCAATGGTAGAACTCAGATAGAATCTCATCAGCTTCATGAATGAGTCCACGCTCACACCACTCGCATTCCTAAAGCAGGTATCATCATTTTGATCGATGTAACGCCTAACCGCAAATAACTGTTTGTCATGGGGAACTGTGTAGAAAATTGAAGGAAGTTCCATTAGTGGGTCCTTAGGGAATGCGTTAGCACCCTTGGGAAACGCCACACACGTCCCTCTTTGGGAAACGCTAACGCTGACCCCTTCACTTTTCTGTTTCGGCTTTCTTTTTCGACTTTCCTTTTTCTTCCCCTATTTTTGCTGCCTATTTTTGGCTTCGTTGCGGGGTAAGTGCTAGTGCTTCCTAAAGGGGGACGTGTGTTGCGTCTCCCAAGGATCAAGCTAATGTAAACCCAAAAGGATTCACCAATGGATCTTCCTGTATTTTTTTCCGGCGAAGCGGGCTCATTCGAGCCCGCTTCGTCCCATCCCCTGTTGCCCGCAGACCTGCGTCGGCTTGCCGCTTTTTGCGCCGCATTTCGGTCATCCGAAGATGCTTCCGCTCCTGTCTTGTTCGCCCGCCTTGCACGGATAGCAGCGGCATCCGCTGCCTGACGCTGCTTACGTTGTTCACCGGTTTCCAGCGCGCGCATTGGCTTCCGCCCCGTGACGTCGCCTCCCTAAAGCCTTTGTCCTTTCCTACTTGCCTCCTCTCAACATGATGGGCTTCCCTTTCCATTGTTTTGTTCGCAGACGGACGGCGTCAGCTTTTCCCTGTCATGTGGGTACTGATGCTAACGCAATAAAACACGAATCTTCTTGATGTACGGAGAAGCATTCATTTTCGGTCATGCACGCGGCAAGATTACGTGAAGTGTAAAGATCCCACCATCGCTCTTGATATTTTCACCGTTGATATCTTTGCATCGTTTATTTTACTGACAGCTGAATTTATTACAGTGGTTTTTTTCCCCAATGTTTTAGTATGGAAGCCCGGTCATGCAATGTCCTTCAGAAGAAAACAGCGTACGTGTTTTTAATGGGGTAAATATATATATAGGAATAAATAAAAAGCGGTATTGCCAATGATTGCCTGATTTCCAAAGAGCTTAGTATGCTATGCCGGCTTGCAGAATTTCGGCTTTTGGTGCACGATCATTATAGCTAGCACGAAGACCGATGCCAAAAACATGTAGTCTCGGACGCGAGCGTGGGAGTGGCACTAAAGACACTGACCCTGAGTGTGCTCGTGCTTAGTCAACGAGACGAAAGCCCCGAGGAGCAAACAGAGGCCCGAGTAATGTACTAATGGAGGCAGGGAAACGGGGGTCGCATTACACGCGCTCTTTGACGCAAGAGGACTCTGGTCCTCGGAGTGCAGCGAAAGAGCCGTACAAGTACGCGACCTAAGACAGCGAAGCAAAAAATGGCAATATTATTTCTCTTTTACGCAGACGAGCTTCACTGTAGAATCATGAACGCACAAAAGAAGAAAAAGAAGAATTCGTATTCTCAAAATTAGTAAAGCAAGAAAATAAAAGAAAGGCGAAAATATTTGAATTAAATGTTCTTTTTCCGCCTCTCTTTCGGGGGAGAAGTAGGATTTAGTTAGTGAAGAAAAAAAGTATGTTGTAAGTGCCTTCGAAAGTTCCTGTCGAGATGCTGACGCTCGACAATTGTTGAGTTGCTGCTCTAACCGTGAAGGTCTTAAAGTTTCATAAAATTGCAGATTAGTAAAGATTTCACGGGTAAGAATTCCTGGAAGCGGAATGTCGAACAGAAAGGTTTTCGGTTCGCTTCGGGTTCAGGTTCAGTCGCGCGCATACTTTGTGGTTCACTCAACGATTATATCCGAAGCAAAAACGAATACCAAAAACGGTTTGCACCGGTTCAAGCTGGTTTATACGGGTTCATACGGGTTCTGCACGAAGAAAACGAAAGGCCAATTAGATACTGACGTTTTTGCTCAGCGCAAGAGACGTCATTCTAGCGAAACATTCTCTCTGCCCAGTTTTGGCCCGGTAAGAGTCCCGAATTCCACAACAAAGCGATCTCTATGACACGCGACTAGGCAGAATACAAGGCAGAGAACAAGCAGAACTGAACGCAGAACACAAGTAGTTCTGAACGTGCACGTTTTGCGATGTTACTAATGAATGTCTCGGACGACAGAGGAAAAGTAAACAACGAATCTACGAAACTAAATACAACTAAAGAAACAGCAAGTGTCTTTGAGACTAGTATCAAAAGGAGTTCCCTCAGAGCTTGAATATATTCACCCGAAGCTGATGATCGTCCGTTGTTTCAAAGCGTAGAATGCCAGTCCCGATTGATTTTCCGAAGCGGCAACGCTGTTGCAGACGTTTGATTAAGACAGGACACGCCGGTACAAAACACGCACACTTCCTAGAAGCGCTACGCTCGTTGTAGCCAATACACTTGTTGATCAGCGCCAGCGCGCGCAGTGTTTCTGGTAAGCAGTCACCCACCGGAGGCAATCAGTTCATCGAACGACGTTTCATCGACAGACTGTTCCATCGACAAATCGTTTCATCGACTGCTGTGATTATATTTTTTCTGTAATAAGCTGCATCAGGTAGTCGCCGCGAAGCGGCGTGTACGGGTGTGTTCGGTGGCTTAACATTTTTGTAATAATCCCCGTAGACTGTCGCCGCGAAGCGGCCTACACGGAGAGACCGGATTGGTGAACACGCACCCCAGAGATATACCTGCGACGAAATGTCCCTACAGTGTGCAATTCGCGTTATGAGTGTCGATGAAATGAAACGAATTTTGACGAAAAGATAGGGAACCGTCACAGACGAAGTGCAGACGCATTTTCAGATATGTCCAGTATTTTCGCCGCATGATTCTTCGGGCCGAGAGGAGAAAGCGGGGAGGGTGGTAACCGCCTGCTGCACGTTTTTGTTTTTACGTTTTAGCGAGCACTGGCAAGGCTGCGGACCCAGGCGCGCAATATTTTAGTCGTTTCGTATGGCTTCGTTATGGCGCCGAGTTCTCGGGGGTTTTCCCCCAAGTTCTGTTGGGATAATGCAATCTTGCCGTGCTTTTGCGTCAGGATCTAGATGATTTTGTGTCAATGTGCCTTGCGGCATATTCCCGTGCATATTATCGCCAAAATTACCGCTAGAAGATGTAAACCAGGCGGCTAAAAGCAAAGTTGTAGGTCGGTAAGAAAGCTGTACCGAAATGACCGCATTCTGATTCTGAACCGTTTCGTCGAACCGGTTCGGAACAATATTTCTATTTGCTCCGGTTGAGGTTCAGTTACAAGGTGGCTAAAACATTATCGGTTCTCTTCAGCTACGGTTCAATGAAAAATAACGGTTCAGTTCCGTTTTTCGGTTCAGTTCCAGTTTGGTTCGCCACCCTACCAAACTGGTATCAGTTCGGTTCGACACCCTACCAAAGTGTAGAAGCGCTCACAAACACACAAAAAAGGTGAGCTTTCTATTTAATCTCGGCATGACATACAAGTCAGGCAGTCAAAGAACAGTACTAACTAGGGTATGCAGTCCCACGCTTTATTTCACCAATACGCGGGAATTTGAAAGTCGGTAGAAATTGGTCGCATCTATACACGAACGCTTAATTCTTGTTTATGACTTTCCTTCCCAGAGCACTCTCCTGCACATTGCATCTTGCCGTCAGAGTGGCTCAAATCCTCCGAAGAGCACCTATCTTGGTACAAAACGCTGCGAAAGACTTTGCACGAATACTGGTGTGGCGGAATGTTCTCGCATGCTTACTTTATTTAGTCGCTAAACTTTAGCGTGGGGTCACCATACTCGGAATAAAGTAACAGAGACGCAGAAACATTACACGATCCCCCTCCAGCACGGGTTTTCTGCCTTTTACAATATTTTCGACGCACACGCGGGTAAAAGCCCGACAGAAGGCAGTGAACGCACGCTGGAAGTGGAGCTTCTATGTAACTTGTCACCGAGCATAAATTGTTTTATCAATAAAATGCCCCCCCCTCAAAAAAAAGAGAAAACACGCATGACGTGCTAGTGTTACTACTAACAAAGAGTGCACGCAGCGTGTTTTTCTTTTTATGACGTTAACTTTCTCCATTCTGAGATGCAAATGACGAATGGGGGGTCGTCTCGCGAAGTTACCGGTGTTCTGCTCGCCATATTTTACAACAGTTGGTTATTTCGCGGAAGTTATTATGAAGAGAAAAAACTCCAATGACAACAAGCAGCTATACTAACAGAAGTTTGCTAATGGATTCGGCGGTCGATAGTTTTTTTAGATTGTGAGGTTCACTAAGTGCGGTGTTCCGAGTGGCACTTTCGTTCATTTCCGCCGCTTCCGCTTCCGATCTTCTAGCTTCCGTTGATTTAAAAGAGCTCCCTGACCATCATTTTCAGATCGACTGAGATGGATTCCGTGCGTCCCTAAGCCAGCGGGGAGAGCGCGTTCTCGTGGACGAAAATCGGCGAAATAAGCGACCACCCGAAATTATCGGAAGTCTTATTGTCGGGAAGACTCCAGGTATCACTGTCATTGTAGTCCTCATAATTGGCACCATAAGCACGTCCTCAAAAGTATTTTTTTTCAATTTCTTTATTTCAGCGTGTTGATGCTGCGGAAGTGCCACATCGTTAAATGGCTGGACCTTGGCTGTGAACAGTAGCAAAGGTGCATGCGAAACTCTCGTTTTCCATGCGGCAGGTCGCGCTGCAGTGAGACAATTCACGGAAACAGCGGCAGTCAGGAGTTGGGGACGCTGCATAGTCAGCGGCGCTCGCGTCTGCTCGCCTTTCTAGCCAGGATTTATATAACCCGCAGCCAAGATCGTGGCATCCGACACTATGACACGCCGGATCCTTTGACGCACTTTGTATCCACTGCGGGACCACTTTCGCTGCATGTAGGACGGTAAACACACCAGCTGCTGACGTGTTTCCTGACACCGTACGAAAACTGCTAGAGTTGAACCATATAACGCATTCCGTATTAAGAGTATTAGTAGTGGGAACGCTTCCGCTCGGCCAATTTGGTATACTTTCCCCTATCCTACCTCACGACAACGGTTCTGTGTGCGGAACCTCGTTCTTGAGCTGCGCGTTGATCAAGAGGCTTGAGCTGCACGCACTTCGAGCAGCCCGACGTCCACGCTTGAAGGGCTAAAAGGGGATTTTCCAACATTACTTGATAAGGCGATGGACATTTGGCCACTTCTCTGTCCATCTAAACTTCCGCGTATTTGCATATTTGAGGAGCACGGCGGCCTGAACGCCGCTTTTATACCGTCGTATGGAAGACCTTTAGCAAAAGCAGGACTCAAGCGCGTGTGCACCCTCTAGGGAATAGAGGCTCCGCGGCAGGGTCTTATCGCATTCTGGATGAACCCCTGGTTAATATAAATAGGGCGTTAGACCGGAGTTAGTTTTATTTTGTTTACGGCGCCTTCCTTTGGAAGGACTGCTGCCGTTGCCAATGCATATTTTATCTACTACCATGAATTGGGACTGTTCTCCCTTTCACCTATACGGTCCATGTTTGGGAGATCCTGGAGTGAGTTCTGATCACTTACTGGAGAAGAAACGCGCGCCCTCTGCATCTGTTTTGTCTAGCTTTGACAAAGGAGAATATGGATTAGGGATAGGTTTCTCCGAAGCTTTTATTAGAACGCCACCCTTTTGTTCATTTTGTGTAATGTGGAAAGCATAAGAAAAAACAGATAAAAGTATATGATACTCGATCACGGAGGCCATGTATTATCTTGTTCTATGTTTTGTGGTATAGCCGACGAAAATGTTTGTTGGCGCCACCTCGCGGGCGCCCTTCGTGACGGAGATAGTAGGACGCGACAAGACGCAGCGCTATGTTGAAGCATGAAGTGGCTATGTTAGTTTGCATCTATGTTAATTAAAAATTGTTTATTTATTTAAAATAAAAATGCGTATGACGTTTTTGTGAGTGAAATTTTTAATGAATAACCACGCCTCGAAGATACTTTTTATATAAAGAATAACCTTAAAATGTTCAAAAACAAGACTGGAGCTTTAATATACAGCGTGCGCGGCATGCGTCAGGGCTATTCACAGCGTCCCTGATTCTTTTTTATCTGTGGAGGTTGCTGCAGAAAGGGTTTTGCATTCATCAGAGTAAATGACGTGCTACCTTTTTAGCGGTGCACGCGCGCACAGTTGTATTGCAAAGCGCCGCACACTTGGTTTAACTACATTGAGCCTACCGATACCGACCCTTTTATCCAAATATGACTCGACAGTTGCTGACGAGCAGCAACTGACGCTCAGCTCCTCCCCCATCGAAATACGTGGCAAAGAAATTAGTCACATCACGACTTCTGCCCGAAACAAAAGCCGAAATTTTCATAAATTCTTCAATTCTCGGACATGGCCCGGGAAATTCAGGTGATTGATTAATACTAAGAATTGTCTACAAATTTAATGAAAATCGCTCACTGAGACCCGCATCACGCATTATGCGCATTTGGATCCGCAAAATTGAAGATACAAACGGTAGTATTTCTTAGCAGGTGTATACTCCATTTTTGGGACGCTGAAGTGTCACTGACCTACTAGATTTAGGACTTTGATCCAGTGAGGGCCTCGCACGTTTCGCGTCGAGCGGGTGAATAAGGGATTTATTAAAAACGACTACGGAAGCAAGCCACGGCTTCTTCCATCCAGTTATTTTGGAAATGTTTGTTTACTGGTTTGCCAAATTTAAAAAAAAAAGGAATCACGTTGGAACTAATAAGAGACCAGCAGTCACAGAACACATTGGAATCAAAAGGATACAAGGTGTTGCTTTCACTGATGTGTTTACTACACACGAAAGGTTCTCGAACACCGCTTTTCTATTTTCATTTTGAAGAGACATTTCTTTCTCAGTTTTGGTTTGTCCGAATTATCATAAAAATACACCCATTCGCCGGGGTAGACGATGTAGTTGGGTAAAACGCTGGATATTCTATTTTTATAATCTAGGTTTTTGTATTGCGATAGAGAACAGAACACCATCATACCATCACTTCGACATCTCAGCGCCAAAACTGTTTGTTAGCACGACTGCGCATGCCATGGTTTCAAGCTGCGGTAAATTGTCCTACTACAAATATCACTTCACCAAATAAACACGAGTAAAACAGGCTTTGCCGCGCGTTACCCGAACAGCGCATGAAGCGAGCTGACGAGCCAAGGAATACAAGATCTTTGCGGTCCGTCCCAGTCTGTCCTACCCGTGACGTCACAAACGATGATGTTGATAGCTACAGAAGCGCCCCCTGTAGTTCGCGGACTCCGCCATTACCCAAAAGAGGATTAGGCCAAGGATCAGCGTGACATAAAAAATGAAAGGCGCTGAAGTACTAGAATATATCTAGTATCCGCGCGGTGAAGATTTTGACGAGCGTGTTGGAACAGATGTAAGAGTAAGAAAGCACAAAATGAACAGAAGGACGAAAACATAATAAACATAATTTATTTTGAGCCGATTTTTCTTGTCTGAACAAGTAGGCACGTTAATTACGATAATCGATAGGGTAGACGAATAGCAAACAGCAACAAAGGTAGGCGTGGGCCTTTGAACAGTTGAACTGCCTGTGTGGACACTTAGGCTAATTTGTTCCTTCTCTTCACAAAATATATCACCGCAAACATTTTTTTTCCATATTTTTTTATAAATTTGACAGCAAAAAGTTTTCTATTTTTTAATGGCTTGAATTTCGAAGCTGTTTAAAGGGACCATAAAGACGATTTGGAAGTTCAGTTTAACAATGGAAATACATATTGGGTGTCTTCCGGGTAAAGTTGACGAAATTTTAGCCCAAAGTTGCGCTTGCGCGCGCACAATTTATTTTAACAGATCCAGCAAAAATCGAACCAGCACCAATGAGAGCGACGCCCGGGGTTACGAAGAACTCCAGCTTTTGAGTCACGTGTACCGTGACAACAAATATGGACTAATCAGGCGATTGGTCGAAGTGAACGAAGTACGCTCGCCTTCGTTTCCGATATTGAGTTGTTAAACCTTTTTGTTCTTCCAATTCAATAACAACTAAAACCATGAATGTTTTTCAAAGAGGGATTACTGCAATCGAAATAAAATGCTACTTCAATCCGTGGGCGCACGGACTGAAAAAAGAGTTAAAAGTCGAGCGCCTTTCACTAACAAATAATGCGCCAATCTAATAAAAAAAAAAAGAAAACAGGAATGGCACATAAGTATGTTTTGTTCGTTCCGTCGCGGAATTCTTGGTTTCACCCGTGAAGGAAGCTGCCGGAACTGCTCCAGGCTGACGCGCTGCGGTTTCCGGTAGTCGTTCGTGCGCATGTCTAAGAGCCTCTGTCAGACCTCATCTGGCGCGCGCCGCGATCATTCCAGCACATCCCTTCAGTCTTTCATCCAACGAGATCTTTCTGCGCCTGTGCAGTACTGAAGTGTTGTGCGCGAAGATACGGGAACGAGGACGTCGGTAAACGCCCCTGCGCGAGCCGAAGACTCCGTGGCCTTTACGCCGAGCCTCCTCGAGCAGGACCATTTATGTCTTGGGCTGTTAACGCTGATGGCGTCCGGCTTAAGCCTGTCAAGGTGTTCTGTCTTGGTACGTAACAGTGACACGCAACAATGATTTCCCTTCGTAATGCGATATCGCCGCTCACAATGGGATTGGCAAAAAACGATGTCGACAAAGAATAAGGTCAATACACACAGTTGCGTTTAAATGCATTTGACTGCGTTGTGTCAACAAACGGTCCCGAGTCGCCGGATCATCCGTCCTTCATGTGAAGCGTGGATGCAACACTGAGCGTTGCATAATGGGATCTCTTTGGCCATGGAGAGGAGTGTCATGGTATCGATTTTGATTCCCCCGTTGGCGAAGTGGTGCATCTCAGCACTGCATGAAAATAAAGTCCGCGCTCGTTGTCATTGCGTCCATTCATCTTAGTGAGAGCCCCCGTTGAAACACCGACCTCCAGCGGCCGTAACGACTTGCCTAGACTTAGCGAGGAGAAGGAATGAGGGTCTGCCGCGTCCCATACGTTCCATGCGGCTCGGTTGTCCCTCCAAAGTGCAACATGACCCTCCCGGGACACGGATCATTTAAAAGGGCTTGGACATTGAGACGATGGAGCAGGATGATCGGTCCAGTACACTTAATGCCCGTTCACACTCTTGCGACCGAGTACGACCGAGAGAGACCAGACCGGTTTCTAAGCCTCTTGCGATCTCTTAGGACCAGCTCCGCTGTAGCGCATCCGGTCCTAAGAGATCGCAAGAGGCTTAAAGCTGTCTGGTTTCTCTCGGTCGTACTCGGTCGCAAGAGTCGAACAGGCCTTATTTTGCTCACGTGCGCGCAAATCCTGGGAACGTCAGGAGACCCCAAAAGCCTGCCCCAGCATACTCTCCGTATTCGTAGCCAACACCTACAGTATAATACATTTAATTAAAGTCGCATCTTTCCAAATGAATGCACCGTATTCGGTCGCGACGGGACGTCGTGATTTGAGGTTGGCAAATCAAAACCTCTTTGGGTTTCGGCTTCTCAAATCATCTTGGGAACTAATGGGTTCCCAAGATGCTTTGCGAGACACTATACCTTGTTAGGATCACTTCGATTTTGCAAGAAGTATATTTAAGGAGTAGCTTGGCAAGTGGCATACGAAGCCCGAATGTCCTGGTTACACGCAGTCGCAACATGGTACAACGCTCTCAAACTACAAAGCGCCGCTACAGCCCACTGCGGCATTTACGCTCATGACCACTAAATTCTACCGAAACCGACAGTTCACTGTTGACGTCACCTCCGTTTCAAGAGAATGTATGGCGGAAAAGACGAACATCAGTTTCGGTTTTGTTGACTTCTTTATACGAAATAATAAGTGTCATTAAACTGTCTAAAAATATAGAGCATATTGCCAGGTCCCTAAAAGTGAGAAAACACCTTTAAAAAAAATTGGAATCGTCGTTATGACTTTTAAATGCTATGTTCGTGCGGTGGCTATCTCAAATGTGTGATTTCTGCTATTTATTTTACCAGAGAGACCAAAGAAAAGTCTCCCTTTTGTAGCACCTGCCTACAGGCTCGCATATACGAGATGCTATATATTAAAAAAATTAAAAAAATCAGACCAAGCTTGCAAAAGTTTTAAAATGTACCGAGTTTAGATCTGGCTTCTATCCCAGCGAAAGTTTTCTTACATTGATGCAGTCATTCCACTGATTCCACCAAGCCTCGAATACTACCTTAGTTATTCTCTAGAACTGGGTGAAGCACCTCTACCTTATAAAAAAACCGCCTGGATCTTTTTGACCGTCCTTTGAAGGCCGCTATTTAAGTCTGGATTTAGTTTTTGGAAACGAGAAGTTAATAAAGGGATACATCCGTAGAGTAAAAGTTGTACTCCGTTTTGCCTTACCATATACCGCAGCGGACGCTAAAAGCAATGGAAGTCAGTCCGATGCTGTGTATACTCTGTTTCATACTTAGCGTGCAACGCTGTCAAAGCTACTGGCGCGAGTGCGTGGCATCATCTATGGTTTTGTTTGCACGAGAACGCGTGCAAATTATCAACGAGACCAAGCCCCATGCTCGCGCGAGTAGCTTTGACAGCGTTGCACACTAAGTATGAAACAGAGTATAGGTGTCGAGAAAAACCTCAGGGAGGAGTTGCATGAGGCTCGTAGTCAGGTGATGTATTCAGGGTGCAGGATTGGCTGTAATCACTCTAAGCGTTCTTTACGGTGTATCATGAGGAAATGCGTAGATGATGACGGGACATTCTCATATTCAAGCGTTTTAGTAGGTCGTTTCGATAACTCCGATACCCCCCCCCCGATAAGTATGCCTGATAACGATACGATACAGGAGCAGAGGTGGCGGCAGAGAGTCGAGCAGGGTTATCAGAGTCGTCGGAACAATCTTCTAGAACTATATGTTGTTTTCCGCCGGAAAGACTCGCGTTTTGAAGATTCTGTATGCGGTAGTGTTGTCAGGGTGCAGGAGTTAGTTCCTGTGGCTCAACGGGCAATTCACGTTTCGATTGTCTTTAATGATTGCCCTATATGCAGTATCAAGAGATTGGGTTACTTCCCACGTGGAAAATTGATAATCAAAACGCAGAAGTGATTGCATTCTTTTTCAACATTTTTCGGGGCTTAGGCTGGTGCGTGGTCATGGAGGCATTTTATTGTTCGCCGGCGAAATTCTGACCATTATTAAGACTGGTCCACACACTTACGTCTTCTTACGACCATGTGCCTTAAAGTTAAAGATGCCCTGAGGAGGTTTCTGAGATCCCCTACAGTGGCGATAACTGACGCTACGGGCTCTAAGCATCCTAGAAATCCATAAAGCAAAGCGATTCTCGGCCGATTTCTCTAATAAAAAAAATCAATCAAAGATCGAAATTATCTTTGGCAACGGGAGGAGCATTGTGCCGGCCACTAGGACGGCATGTGACTAATGAAAACGAGACATTTCGTTGAGATTGCGAACGTTGTTATTACAGAATGTGTATGATTTTGTAGATGATAGATGCAAGTAAGAGTGGTCGCAAAATGTTAATCTCGCGGAGAGGGAACATAAAAACAGCAAATTATGCTTCTTTTTTGTTTTTGTTTTTGTCTTTCGCGGAAGTGATGTGTCCAGTCGTCAGCTCTTGAGCGTTCGAGCGCGCGCTCGCTGGGTTGAATCGTAGGCGGGCTGTATGAACAACGAACCGCGCGCTTTCGAGATATCACTCCGCCGTTTCACCGGTCGGAGGCACGAGGATCCTTCGCTTGCTATTGACTGACTGTTGTACTGGCTTCGGAACATGCTCCACCCATTGCCGGAGATGAAATTGGTGTGTTGCGATCTTTGATTGCTTTTTTAATAGGAAAATCGGCCGCGTATTGTCATTTATTTATTTTTATTTTTTTATTTCAATACCCTCAAGGTTCTGAGTCATTACCACGGTGGAAGAAATACATTTAGGTGATGACTCTCTGTCTCACGCGGCGACTACATTATGTTCGGCGCGCGAGCGCGCTTCACGCGCACGGCGATAGATGGCGCCCAAGTTTAGAGGGGCTTGTGAAGGCTTGTATAGAGGGCTTGTGAAGGAAATTATGCATTCTTTACTCGGTCCCTGTGTACTGTGTACTGAAATGATGGATTTATATTGGCGCACTGACACTGATTGCCTTTTCCCCCGTGCGGTTCCTGTTTCTTTAAACGAGAACATTCCGATGATAGCTTAACGTGACAAAAATACTCGTATAATTATAAAACTTCCCGGCATAATCTACTGGGCCTTCAATAATTTAGAGTAATTTAGAGTAAACCACTGGGTCGTGCTCGCATGTTTTGTCAAACAGCATGTTTAGTAACAGTTCCGTAAATTGTTTACACACATTGCGTGGCTTTATAGGAGGACGGGTGATTTTTTCCACCCTGCTCCTGCCTTCTTCTTGAAAAAAATGAATTCTAATAATGGTACATAGTGGGGCCAAAATAATTCTTTACATGCGCATAAAGGTTATATAGCATTACAAATGGTTTATACATACAATGTCAACTTGTACTGTGGGACATACAAACCTCGTGAGCAGAAAAAAATTATATTCATGATGACATAGTGACTGAAATGATGACACAGTATGATGACATACTGACTGACATGATGACACAGTGACTGAAAGTCAAACAATAGTAGCGGTTATAGGACATAAATCACTTTTCATCTGTAAAAAAAATACCTGACAAATACTTTCCCTTTAAAATGTACACAAGAGCTGAATTCACTGCATACTACCAAATAACGCAATCTCCTACATCCTGTGTTTCTCGCCCATGCTCTTAAACTAAGACGAGCGCTGCTTTGCTGATTGCTTCTTTTCTTGAGCTTGTTTGTTCATACTCATGGTAATATGCTGCCAGTGTTGTCGCATTCGCATGCTGAAGTAGTAGTGGAGCAACTGGGCACCTGTTTCTGCTTTGTGTTCAGCGCATGGAAACGTTATTGTGCATGTGTCAAGAACACTGTCGATTGTGTCCCAGTAAACAGTCTGGTGGCTTTTATTTTCCACGAAGAACTGTTCCACTTTCTTCAGTAGCTGGAAAAGGTTCTTGTTGGGATGTATAAGGCCTCTTCTGTTCTTCACGTTTGTCAGTTCTGCTTCAGCAGAAGTGTTTTTGTCGATGCTGAAAGCGGATCGGCATGCAGGGCAGCGTGTAGCTTTTTTCATTTTCACACTCAAAAACCCAGTTACACAATATAGTATGCAGTCCACAGCCTTGGTTTCTTCAGCCTTTTCTGTCAGGACATCTTCGCATTCCCAGTCTTCGACAGAAATTAGACTGTGAAGCTTGATCTTCACTTGGTCAACGAGATGAGGAGACTAGGTAGTAACTTGCGATCGGCCCTCGGGATCGCACGACGCCACTGCTCCAGGCGAGCGTCCTTCGATGGAGCTTTCAACAAGGACACTTGCTCTGCACAGTTTCGGTACCCCGAATTGCAGTTGGGATCGAAGCACGTCTTTCCCATCCTTATAGCATAACTTCTTCGGGTTAAGACTCACCTTCGTGCACAATAATGGCACCTTTGATCGACACAGCACCAAAGCAAAACATGAGTCCAGCCACTAGCCGCACACCACCACCACACCGCGAAAAAGGTGAGCAAGCTACACCCCCGAAACCGTGGCCGCCGAGGAGAGACCTCATACCCACGGTGCTCACACCTCAGCGCCCACCGCGGCGGCGCGGAAGTATCTATACTTCGTTTCACCTTATGTTGCACCGCAGCGAAGGCTAGAAGCGCGAGCTCATAGCGTTGGCAGCCCCTCTTAAGTCACGAGAGCTTGTGCCGCCGAGATGTTCCCCAGAGCAAGGAGCTCGCGCTTGTAGCCTTTCCTGCGGTACATCATATGGTGAAACAGAGTATACTCCTGGTTCGATGCTAGCTCCGAACACGATCTGGTCGCTCGCTCCTCGCGGGAAGAGCGGCCAGAGTCACCACCTAAATGTATTTCTTCCACCGTGGTCATTACAGAGGGGAGTGGGACGAGACAAACATAGAATAAAAACACTAGAAGACAACCACTAAAAACGTACATAATCAAAAAAAAAGTGTAAACAAGTTTAGAAACTATGGAACAAAGCAAACAAACAGGTGAAAATATAACATAAGTAAGCAGTCACCGCACTTTAAAATAAGTTAACGGACGTCATAATAGAGGGATTTCTAGGATGCTTAGAGCCAGCAGAGTGAGGTATCACCTTATTTAAGGTCGGTTCTCACATGCAGCGAAGCGCTGATGTAGTGCTGCTCACCTGTCGTCAGCTATTTATCGTCTGCCATGAGCAACAGTTTTGACGGTGCGATACAAAGCTGGTGAACGCTCCCGTGAGCACGCGCTTAGCGCGAGGTCAGCGCTCTGCTTGTAGCGCTCCCCTGCATGTGTGAACAGGCCTTTAGTCGATATCAGAAACCTCCTCAGGGCACCTTTAAAACCTCTTGGGACCGCTTCAGACGGGGCAATTTCACCCAGCAACTCGACGTCGCAACACCAGCAACACGGGCCGCCCGCGTTCACACGCAGCAACCGAATTGCTACGACTTGCCATCATCATCCTGCAATTTGATTTTTCTTGCACTGTTTAGACGTGCAGCTACGCACTAAAAACGTGTTTTTATATCTTTGAATGGCGTTGAGAATACTGACTCTTCTTTCTGAAAAGGCTTATTTTCAAAAACGATCCATTTCAAACCAGAACCAAGTCTTTAGCTGTCATCATCACCACCACAGCGGTGCCACGTGAAAATATCTCGTCCCCGATTGGCTGCTGCCGCTTCAAACTTCTCCGAGTTGTTCGAGTTGCTCGTCCGTTTCGAGCCGGGCCCGATCTCAGCTATTCGTGTCGATCTAGGGAAAGCTACGGAACAACCCGCCAGCAACCCCGAAATTGCTAGAAAAGTTGCCCTGTCTGAAGCGGGCCTTAAAATCTCTTCGGCCGAGGGGACGCTTTTTTCGGAGGTCAATACGGGGCAGTGACATCCATGACGTCACTACCGAAAACGTAAGAACAATCAAAACATTTTTTTAACGTTCTGCGGAGAGTTTGTTGCGGGTTGTTGTGTCCAGTGTTGGGGGAGGTGGCGGTTACGGCGTGTTATTGTTGCTGTGACATGCGCTAAAGAGCAGGGGCCAGGGGGGCTATGTTGCACGTTTTGGACTCCCAGCTAGGCGACTAGGGAGAAGGAAGTGACGTAGGTGTGAATGAACGTATCTTAGCAACACCACGCATCGCGTCGTCAGCGACTCCACCAATCAACATCCAAAGAGCGTTGTTGACGTCACTTCCTTCTCCCTAGTCGCATAAGAGTCCAAAACGTGCAACATAGCCCCCAGATTCACGAAACGATCTTAAGACAAAAATGTACGTATGACAACAGCTCCGGAGCCGTCTTTCTACGATCTAATCAACATGACCGACAACGTCGCTCAGTTACTTGGTCGTGACGACCAACGGACATTTATTTTTCTACGTGCTCTTCTCGCGGGTCCCATTTTCAAGCAGCATGAAAAAAGAAGGAAGTACTCGAAACCGGCCACGACGAACACGAACGCTGGATCCACAAACACCCGGGAAAAGCTACAACGGCAACGATGACACCGAACGAGCGAGCTCGGCAGAATTTAGGCCTAGCAGGCACTCCGACTCGGCGCAGCGTTGCTCCGACGGTCCTCGGCCAAGACCGTCTGCCCACGACCGGCTGGCTTGCCGAATGGAATACGCGCCCCTTTTCATCTCCTTGTTTTCCGAGGCAGCGGTGACGAACGCTGTCGTCGAAAAGGGACACTTTCTCGATCCTATCTCCTCGTTTTGTGTGATATGGAGCTCAAATAAACGCCGTGTGGATTACCTTCGCAACACGGTATGTACACTTTGTTATTAGTATGCCATTTTTATTCTGACACAACTGTACGTCACTGTCGAACTAGCAGTTCGTGTGAGCTACGCAGTGCCGGTTCCACCTTTCTTTGCCGAGTGTCACGTCAGTATCGAGTGGTAATCGTAAAAGATAGGTCCCGAAGCACTTCGATCAAACGCGCGCGTCCGCTCCGAGTGTGCAGGTATTTACGTGGCTCTTGCTGTCACTATCGTAGTTGAAACGTACCTTTTTTTTTTAACGTCGGCTCCCGCCTGCATCTCTGAGGCCGCGAAAAACGCCACTGCGATTTGTTTCCATCTACATCGCTTTGCAAACAACTGGCACGGGCCGTCTTTTACCAACTATGACAGTTGTGCTTACTTCGGAGGAACGAGCAGGGAGCATACTCCGGAGGAGTGCGCGAAGTGAAGGGGTGAAGATGTCAAGGGAAAGAAATAGGTACAAATAGCTCTATTTTGACGAAAATCGGACTAGGCGTGACAGACGTCAAACTACTACTCTGCCCCCTCCCTCTGCCCCGTGTCGACCTCCGAAAAAGGCGTCCCTAGGCCGACAGA
Source organism: Ixodes ricinus (assembly GCA_037355805.1). Taxonomy (NCBI): domain Eukaryota; kingdom Metazoa; phylum Arthropoda; class Arachnida; order Ixodida; family Ixodidae; genus Ixodes; species Ixodes ricinus. Next base: position 16,760 of record JAZHYW010045786.1, read on the forward strand.
GAACGTTTGCGCCATCTATTGGGGAACCGTGCAGCCGTCAGAGTGCACGTTCGTACCACTCTACTCCTCTCTTATTTTTTTCGAGCATGATACTCTCTTTTTTGGTTTGAAAACAAGAAACACGTTTTACGATGTCTTAAACGACGTTTTGTCATAGACAGTAGGTACATATCGCGACACTGTTAGCGCGCACACGACATCGGCGCATTTTTGCATTTTACTTCTAAATAATATTAGCAAGCACGAAATATTATCGCTTACATTATAGAACTGAATGAGCTCCTTCCGTAGCAATAATAACTTGAATGACATCCCTTGGTTTCAAAGAGAAAAACTAAAAAAACCGGCGATCGCTTGTACGCGTTTACAGTGTCGCGCTCTGTACATTGGGTCTCGCTAATACCGCAAGACCTTCGCTCTAGTAAAATGCCGTTCCGGGCTCTACTCATAGATGGGCGCCAGCTTGCCTGTGTGTTGTCTCGTCGTAAGACATCAATTGATAGAGTAAGACATCAAAATAGCTCACTCCTAAGCAAAAGCAAGTGTGTGAACGGGCCTTTTAAGCTGCAAGTGGAAATAAAAACACCAAGTTCAGCCCATGGCATGGGACCTCAGGCGTTCCCCCCTCCCTAAAAAAATAAAAAATATAAAAAGCTTTTAAGTGTTTTTAGGGTATACTGTAAACGACTTATTTTTCGCGGGCTGAATTCTCGCGAATCGGGCCAAAGCTGAATATTTGGAATTATTCGCGGGTTCTAATTTTCGCGAATCGAGTGTAGCTTCCGTAGCGTTCACATATTGCCCGAATTGTTCGCGGGACGTATTTTTCGCGAATTGTAGGCGATTCGCGAATTTTCGCGAAAATTAAGTCCCTGCAAAAACTTAGTCGTTTACAGTACCGTATTTACCCGAGTAATAGCCGCACTACTTATGAACAAGGCCCTTGCGTCTGCTTTCCCGCAGAACACATAAACAGCCAATCATCGCATTGCGCAAATTAACATAGCGAATAGCTCAATCGAGAACACGATTCTCCATAGAAATGTAAGTTTCACAGATAATATCGCGCGAAGAGGTTATCTCTGTCCTGTAAACCGCTGAAATCACGCTGTCAAAAGCGGTGATTGGCAATCACCGTGCTTCGCAGAAAAGCGAACCCTCAGGTTTTCTTCATAAACAGTGCAGCTATTACTTGAGTAAATACGGTATATGGTGTGAGGTTGTCGCAAAATATACCACGTTTGTCCTTCGCTCTTCTTGCAAGTCAATTTTCGACATACCGAAGGACAATTACGTTAGGCGTTTCAGGGTGCATTCCTCAACGTCACGTAGCAGAGTGACGCAGAGGGTGAAACCTAAGCGTCACTATGAAACATCATGAAACCTAAGCGTCACGAAACTATACGTCGGCCTGTCCGGTTTCATTTTGATAGTAGCTCCTATACGAGTACCAAACCTGATGTTGAAAGCAGTCAATTTCACTTCCAGACACGTAACTATGGGAAGATCGGTGACCGATAATGAAATTGACTATTTTTGGTATCAGGTTGCGTACATATATACAATAAGAGATCAAGGGTGTTTCTTTTTAGTATTCTACAGATTTGTTAAAAATATGAAAGCCGCGAACGCTACATTGCTGCTGCTAGGGGGACTACTATAGAAGGCTAATCGTCACTATACTTCAGCTAGTTAAATAAAACGTGTTGATTAACTTCTTTATTAGTAAACATACGCATATGGATCTAATTATAAACTTGCTGAGCCTAATCGAAAACCACCAAAGGAGTAAATTTCGGTAAGACTTGGAGCGCGTGGGAAGCGCGTTGGTGCCCTAAAGTTACTGTTGGTGCAGCAAGAGCAAGGCTAGCGGTGCGATAACGCTGTCGCGCGGTTTTTACGTATCTTATCACTTCTAGCATCGTTTCCGCACCACCAGCCTTGGGCTGGTTGCACGACTGGTGGTATTTTAGCGCGCTACTGCGCTCTCCGCGCGTTACGTATTGAGAAAATTTGCTGAAATTTGCACCTGCTTTTCGATGATGCTCAGCAAGTTTCAAACTAGAACTGTATTTTTATTTTCACAAATAAAAAAAGGTAATGAACAAATATTAGTTACTTATCCGGCTTATCATGACGATTAGCCCCTTGACCGTACAACGCACCTGCACCGAGCGCATTCGTGTAGCTTGCAGTATAAAAAAACACACAAAAAACATTGTATTGTAAAGCATCACGTGGCTACATGCACCGCGCACCGCTAAACTCCTCCCGAAGGTCACACAATACTTGCTCGGTAAGGCATGAAAAAAAAAAAAGGAAAACTCATTGTATAAGCAAATAAGCGAATAATAAAAAATGAACAAAAAATATTGCAGTTGAATTTTGATGTATCGATCAATCCTTCATATGCAGAATTGCGTTTAATGGGGAATGCAGCGGACGCTAACTCCAGTCTCAGCCTTCCAGGCACGCGACCGTCTGTGTCGTCAAGTCCCCTTTTGTGCAGATTTTACTTTCTTGCTCTTATGTCTGAAATTTTCTGCAGCTGAGAAAATGTTCTCTAAGCTCATCGGAGTCCTGTCTTTTGCCTCTTTGATCTCTGTTTAACACAAAATGTGTTTTATCAGCTGCATTTGTTGAAAATGTGTAAGGTTTTTTTTTAACAAAATACTTACAGCAAAAACCACCGGATGACTCGTCATGAGGTGTGCCCACATTCATAATTTTTAAAGAAACGTTTTCTGATCTGATCTGACACCGAAAAGTGCTGCCTTCACAAGACTAATACAAAGCATGCATGCCCGTAAGGAACCTTATGAAATACTCGAAACAAGAATCTCTCCAGCAGAATTTGAGCCCACTGGCCTGAAAAGGTCAGCCAAGTGCATTACCGACTCAACTATCGAGAGCTGTTTGCTTTCGCATGCGAGATAAAACAGGTGTTCACACCAGCTCCATTTACGAGTAAGAAGAAAGTTGTGTAGCGCCCCCACTGCAGGTGTGCAAAGCGAGACGCAGGTGAGTTCTCCTCGTGTTTCGCCATGGATGAAAATGTTTACTGGTGCAACAAGCAATCGCTTGACGTGGGACGTGGTCTTCGCACGCTGGATTCCTGTTTAGAAGAACGACTCCAGGCCCGTAACGAGGGGCTCATCCTCGCTGGGGAAGTTAATCAATGGCGGCCGGAGATACGAGTCCTAAGACACGGTGAAACAAGAGAGCTAGGTGTCGGAACAAGGCCAGAAAGAGGGCCGAAATTCCACCTGGACTTCGCGCATCTCTCGGTGGGGCACTGTCGGGTTGGAGCTCGGAGCGCAGGCACGGTCGCGCGTCGAGTGGCATTCAAATGGGTATAAGCGAATAAAGACGATTCCTTAAGCTCGTGTCATGCTGTGCCATCTCACGGCGTTTGTCAGAATCGGGAGCGAACCTTGAACACACTTGCTCCGTGGCGAGGTGGCGCCGTTCAGACGCCGGCCCCTCTCTTCTTTCGCCGTGGCCGTGGCACTGACGAAGCAGACGGCCGCAGTAGAACGAATGCGAGCTTATATGGAACGTAAGAAACGGCAGAAGCAACAGAAAGAGCCTCCATCAGGGGCTCTGCAGACGAACGTAGATAAATGTAAACTCTATCACACATTCTGTGTTTCTTATCAGTCTTTTACAGCATGATCAAGCTTGAATAATTTTTTTGTTGTTGTTTGTTCCGCAGTTTCATTGTTTGGCTGGTGAAGCTTGCGGCTCAGGTGTTGTCAGCCGTCTACTTCATTGCCACCGTGACAACTTTCACTTTTTGATGCTAAATCAGAGTTATAGCTTCAGTAAGAATGCAGTTTTGCATCAATAAAAAGGGTCGGTTGACGAATGTGTTATCGCACCACAGCTCGAAACACTGGGAACACAAGCTCGCGCTGCGAAACCTAGGCATTTCGGGTGATCATTGGTGAACGCGTCTTAATTTGTAGTATTTTCGAGACCTCCTGCCTCATGGTTGTCTCGTTAGTCCAGGGGAGAGAGGGATGAAGGGAGGGAGGAGGGGGAGGGTGAAGGGTGTGGGTTTTAAAATGCCTGTCTCCGTGCTTGCACACCGGACGAAGGTAAGAAGTTAGCGGTTCAAATAACTGACAGCTGTGCCTGTTTGGATCTCGTTGAGTGCCGTAATGGCGGCGTGCGGTTGCATGTATCGGTGCTGAGCAAGGCTAGCGGCAGTACTGTGGTGGCTTAATGTCTCATCTATAGTTCGAACCGGTGTCGCTGTACGGTGACAGATCAACATCACGCTGTCTAAACCTGTAGCACTTAATCTCATTTCCTTTCAAATTGTAACTATATTTCTTATGAAATTGTAACTATCAGTCCGAGATTGCGCAAATTGTTCGCATGAGTCTCGTTTTCTTTATAAGGAAACTTCTCAATTTAGTATTTTCGTGCCTCATCGACGGCGCAGTGCTAATGCGAGCGACACTCCAAGTCCACATCTTCAAAAACTAAACAAATAGCACTTCTGCCGGACTAAAAAGATTAATATTGCCTATAGGAAAGTAACAAAAAACAACAACAACAACGAAGCCATTAATTCGATGTGAGACGAAAAGACAACCGGAAATTCAACGGCAAAAAAGATCTATATTATTAAATTTTAATCCTTAATTTAGATAACATCCCGGACCAATCTTCAAAACTTTCTTCTATACACTTAGCAGACATGTAGTCATGATCTTGATTCGGGGGGGGGGGGGGGCGCCCATGACAAAATGCTATATGAGGGGAGGGGGGAGGGGGAGAGGAGGCCCCAGCAAAATGGAAAATTTCGAGGGGGGGGGGCATGCCGCCCCCCTCACTGGCTACGTGCCTGACACTTAGTATACGCAGCATGAATGCCACACAGACATTTCACTGCCCTATCGGCAGCACAGAAGGCAATAAGGAAACGGGCGAACCAAGAGACGCCAAGGCTAACGCGCGGAGTCAGGATCGTAAGTTGATACGCCGCTCGCTCAAATGACACTTGGCTCCACAATGCCACTGGAAATGCCTTGGTTTCGCATGACTGTCTCCCTGCGTCAAAGCTTGCCGCGAAGATAAAAAAAAACAATAACAACAAAAAACTCTCAAACTCTCTCTCAAACACAGGCCCACCCCATTCTACTGTTGTATGAAATGATAGCGAGTCAATAAGCGAACTTAAATTCAAGAACTTACCATATTTTTAATCGAAAACAAACATTCAGCAAAATGCACGAGTATTTAGTTACAATAGGGAAACCTATTACCGTATTTTGAACATCTGCAACGTCATGGCCCTTCTCGCAGCTTTAATAGCATTTCCTCGTTAGGGCAGATATCATTTCCCCGTACCCACCTCGTCAATTTTTTAATTCCATCCAAACATCTAATGATTGACAATACAAAGAAAATGGAGCAAATAGGATACGGATAAGCAAGTTAAATACGGACGGGATATGTACCGACTAGCCGAGCAACCTGCTGGGCTAGTTGGTGCAATACACTGCAATAGCTGGCATGCAATAGTAGACATGCAATAGTGGACATGAGTAGACGCGCTGGCTTGGTTTATAAGTGTAGCTAAAATGCTTTGACCAGTGCGGGGTCGTATCTACTTACGTGATGCGACAGTGCTTATTGTTTCGTTCAGTTAACCCTCTTTTTGCTTTTTCGCCTTCTTTTTTTTTTTTGCTCGAGATGTTGCTGTTTTTATTAGACTTTTTTAAAATGAGGAGTTAATTTTCTAGTTTGCGGGACTATCGTCTTAGTCAAACCTTTCTCATTGATGTAATTTGCATAACTTGGACCACGAGCGTTCGTTGCTCTCTAGGAAATGTGTGAAGTGTGTGACAGCAAGCAAAAAAGCTAACATCGTTAGGTCCGGCTAACCGCTTACCATTAAACGCCAATGACTTCCTTTCTCCGTTTTTTTTTGAAGGCTGTTATATGTATTCTGTTCCCTAGCTCTTTTTGTTTTGGTTTTATATTTTGCTTAGTGACTGCTCAACGAGGCCGCCAGCCCTGAGTGCCAACGGGCCGCAGTGGAAGCTACACTCACTGCGTGTTGTCTGGTTGGTAGCAGCTGGAAAAGAAGCGGACCCACTACTTTCAGCGCGCTAAAAAAGAAAAAAAGATCTTGGGAATGAGTGTTTCTGCGTTCTTTCTGCAATCTTTATGATGCTTTGCCATTTTCTAGAACTGACCACGGAACTTCTATCCAACGAAAGGCTTGTCTTTTATTCATTTCTGTTACCCGATCGAATTTTTGACCGCTTAGGTTTTTATTCGTTTTTCTTTTACATCTTCCCTCCAGAGCTTTAGAAGAAGTAATCGAGTTAGAAATAGCAATTGGGTTCTTTCCGGGTATGGTCCCACGAGAGAACGCAAGAAATAAGATCAACATCCGTAAAGTATGAACTTGCCGGGGTTTGCACGGTTCGCGTGCGATACCCGCGATCTATTTTGATAATCGTAAAGGAAGAAATGAAACTGTGAAGTAAGGATGCAGTAAATATCCTTGCTCGCCCCATACGCTCATATATACCTCCGAAGTAACGCAAAGGTAAAACGGGCTGTGGAGTTTACATCAATAAAGCGCCGACGATCGAGTTTTATATACATCAGAAACTCAGAACTAGAGATTTAATTTTACAGGGTATTTGTCTCTTGGAAATTAGAAGAAACACACAGACACACACATTTTATGATTAAACTAAACAACCTTTTAAGAATGAATGCAACCCTATACAAAATGTTTTGTTCCTAAGTTGTGGACTTAAGGTTACAGTGTAATTTCATCAATAAACCTAAGATAGAGTGACAGCCACTCGTGGCTGTCACTGTTATCTTCCCAGAGCTCCTCACGCAGCTGTACGTCCGAGATGGGGCTTCACAATGTGAATTAAGGCCAAAGAAATATTGTACAGGTGATGGTAATGACCCCTAGCAGTTAAAGAAATAAAAATTGCCGTGGGCGTGGGGACTTATTCGAAATGAGCAGATGAAGGAAATATGATAGCTAGATAATCTCCACGGGAATAAGACCGCTGGTGGTGAAAAGGTACGCTCGGATCGAAAGCAGCAATACAGAAACACATTCCAATTGAGCGTTTTTTTGTTTTTGGAACGCTGTAACATATTGCGCGTGTCTCGTAATTTTCTAATTTGGACATATTTAGTGACTTTCGACGATGCCCAGCAATGCATCATTCTAACTGACATCATGCCTTTCATTTAAATAATTCCCATAAGATAAAATGTTTGTTTATGCGGAGTGCCGACAGTACCGCCGTACAGCTGTTGCGTAACGCCAGAGATTGGAGTAAGTGTATAACTTAACCATTGCGAACGTTATTAATTTTAGCGAGCAGGCCTTTTGGTAGGGACAAATCAGAGCCGAATCAGTCGTTTATCTCGGTAGTCTTCGCAAAAACGTTTTGGTCGACATTCTGAGAAGCACATTGTATGTGTTACAACATGATATCAAATTTTGAAGAGAAAACAAGAAGCGTGAGAGAAGTTCGCCGTCATATTTGAATGGCGCACCTTTGCATTTCTAAATTTGACATGGAAAACTATATATTTGACATGGAAAATGGTTGTTTCAAGAGTGTTATTGTTTTTGTTGGTGCATAGAAAACACGGCTATGAGATTTCAAGACATGTATAGCTCTATACCTTTCGAGGGCTTTAATTATTTAAAAACATCTAGAAATAAGAAGTAATTAAATATCTATTGTAGTATTTATCTACTAACATCCGCCTAGCAATACCTATCTGCTAATTACACGGCACATTTCGACATGCTTTAGTTAATCATTTTAAGTGGAGAATGTGCCATGCAGAATGCTGGGTTCACTTTTCATTGCACCATGTTGATTCAGTATTTGAAAATGTGATGTCCGAGTTGTGCCGTTGCTATATATTTTACCAATGTCTAGCTTCAACTGAGTTGGCTTAATCATGATTTAGAGAGAAAGGAACGAGATTAGGAAATACACCTATTTGTTTTATTTGCGGTGCGATTACAAATGCAGAGAACATATATAACAGGTAAATGGGTTGCATTTGTATATCTGAAAGCAAAACTATGTTGTTTTTTTTCAACTCAAAGTTTTCAAGAGATGTAATGTTTTTTTGTTTTTTTAAGTTTGCCAGTGATCGTTTTACACTAAGCAATATTATGCGATAGCCTAAAACAAGCACTGCTGTTCTTTCTGCAAGTAATTTGCGGTGGTCCTACAACGTGAGGCACGTACGTATTTTCCTTCAACTTCGGACGGCTTCGGGCTCTGATGTCGTGGTACACGTCGCCGATGCAGCACCAAACGGTCGCTTAGCCTGGATGATTTCTTGGCTAGGTCTGGTTAACCTCATATATAACCGCGCTGAGCGACTCAGATCTACGCAGCGTTCGCGAAAACATAAATTTAACTGAACCGAGATTACCAGAAATTAGAGTTTCCCAAGTGTGCCGTGATGTAGGAGAACGCGAAAGCGGATCATATTGTGGAAATTAATCTGGACACACTTACAAGCTCCCTCAACTCATAATAATTATTTGTAAAAAAACAAAGAAAGCTAAGCATCTGCAAAACGTATCGTGCCATGGTGCGGGTTACTAGAAATGCTACAAAAATAATTACTGTTATTGGGAAACAAAAGGTACATCGGTCTCGATTGACCAGTAGCGTGTAAGTACAGGGACATTCAATGATTGACCTATATATCGTTAGGGCGGCTGGAGTAAATAGGTTGAAGGGTTGAACGCTTGAAAATGAAATATAAGTATACTGAGAAAAATAAGACTTAAGGAGCTAGTGTATATATTATTTTATAAAGAAAGCATATGTCTTTTTTATAGACTAAATTAATATGGCAATCATGATCACTTATGGTGACGGTGAACTACACTCCCCGTAACGGACTAGCATACCTCGACTTGCCAAACATACTAGTTAAAACCTATCTCACAAATATGAGCTCGAAAAAACAAAGCGCTCCGTAATTGAGGCTCTGGCGAGAATCGAATGAGCCCCTTTAAACGGATCGCCCCCGAGGATCAGTCCACATCAGTTCGTTTAAACCTATCGTTGGAAGAATCAGACAACGCTTCTACTATTCTAGAAAACACAGGGAAAATAAATGGTATAGGTTCAAAATAAGGAATTTAAAGACAAGGAAGACAACAGGAAACCAGTGGCACCAAACAAGAATACCACTTTAGGTTGGCAGTCTTACCCGGCGTAAAAAGACTCATCGCACAATGTTTTTGTTATAGTGGTGGATTGTTGTTTCGTTCTTTCCCAAGCCAGCCACTCACTGAGAACCTCCAACCAGTGTCCACGGAAAGAATAAAAACCCCTTTGAAAGTGCTTGCAGACTATATTATTAACTCAGAAACCGAGCGGGATTTTACTAAGGTTGTAAAGAGCTTTCTGGATTTGTCCTCTCTTCGCGGGGAGAATGAAGAATTATGACCTGTCGTGTTGAAACTGCGCGGCAGGAAACTGCTCTTCCATCTACTGCTTTTTTTTTCTCTCTCTCTCATTATCTCATCTTCCCTTTTTGTATATTTTTGTCTCGGGATGCTTCTGTAGCGTGGACGTATCAGGGTCCGTTGGTGGGGCGTGCGTTCCTTTATCGATCTTCAATATTGTCCACGATCGAATCCATTTGGTGGGAGATTGACGCTTTCACTCCCATCTCTTTGTGTAATGCTCGCCATCATAACGATGCGTCGCTCTGCACATCACGGCCACGATATAAAGGACAACAGAACGCATGCGTGTACAAGAAAGAAATAATGTGTCACCCAGAAATAAATGGGGAGACAGTTTTGATTGTATCTTTCTGCGGTCATCCCACCAAGTACCGTAGCCGGAATCCGGCACTGGACATTTTTCGCTGGCATTTGTCGGGTCGTGTCTCACAGTTCTGGCTGGTCGATATAACGAACAGTAACCGGGGTAATTTTGTTATGTTGTTTTAATTTCTGTATTTTCTTATTTGAGGCCATTTCTTATTGGCAGATACGTCAAAGAAAAGGACGGCGTATAAACAGAAGCAAGGTTATTGAAGTTACTTCTTTATCTCAGAACACATTTTGTTTTTTGTCTCCGTTTGACGTTTAGGTAGTAAACTAAAACTGAAGCTACAGTACAGGCGAGTTTGTTTAACATGGACATTGTAGCGGGCCATGATCAGGGGCAAGAAAAGGTTGGACGACACAAAGCCCCCCGTGCTTCTGCGTTCCTATGTCAAGTGGTCAAATTTGCCATATTAACGCGATATCGTTAAGGAGCTCGTGTCGCAGGAAATTCGGCCTCATTGGCGTGGCAGGAAAGCCGGCGTTGATGGCGTGACGCGATAATCCTGACTGGTCGATAGGGTCATGACGTCACAGCCACGTGACCTCGCGCGGGAATTTCAAACAACAGAGAACGCTTACCTGAAACGTGACGTCACGCGTGGAATGAAAGGGATTAAAAAAGCATAACATGTAATGCGGACTAAAGGTCGCCGGATGTCTCAAATGATTTCACTTTATTGCCTTAAATGAAAAAAAGTTAAGAGTTTTAGTTGGGATTCAAACCCGCGAACCTTCGGTTGCGAGCCAGACACGCTACAAATCAGGTCATAACCGCCGCACTTCCTGCTTACTAACAGGAAGAGCATGAGAAGCGAATGAGAAGGCGATGCGAACGGGGCCCGATAACGCTTTCTCGTTCCACTCTTGAAGGCGAAGCTTAAGCGTGTTCCAATTTTTAAAGTAATGTGTACAAAACAAGATTTTTTCTGGATGCCTGGGAACTTCGATTTTTTGAGGCTCTCCCAAGAAGTTTGATCGATGACGGAACATTATTTCTGCTACGAAAGATTTTATGTCGTGGATGGAAGTCACCAGATATATGCTAGAAAAGTACAAATTTCGATTAAGGCATTGGCCAAGCTGGTAAGAGGAAGGGCAGCAACAAAATTTGTTTCTGTTCCTTCGTAAGCAAATCTGCATATTCTAAAAAAACGAAAAAACATTATTGCTGACGGAATGCATTCAATTAAACACAAATGTGGTTAATTGAATTTATCGCCTTGTAACAGTAACGCATTTAATTTGTGACCGCGTAACCATTATGTTTTATTTACATTTACATATTTTGCGTTTTCGTAATCTTGCGTTGTAAACCATGTCATTTCATCCCACGTTCCAAACACTATACTGTCAGCTATATCAAGCAACATAATGACATACAGGAAGTTGTCGTTTTCGCATTATGATCGCCGGTTTATTTCGGTGACCACGAAGGACTTCGCGGTTTTGGCACAGCAAAGTACAAAACTACTACATAATACCGAAAATAGTCCCTGGAGAAGGGGAACAAGTTGAACAAAGGACAAAAAAAATCCTGAAAACACATCTAGGTGACTGGTGCGCGACTGAAAAAATCTGCCTGGTCCTGGTATCGAACCGAAACCTCTCCATTTCCCGCGGAGCGCTCTACCAACTCAGCTAACGAGGGATCAGACGTAAGTGGAGCAAACGGGCTTTAACATCTGTAACATTTGTCACCAGTCTAACACCAACACGGGTGAACAGCCTGCATTTTAAACTTATGATGATAATGTAATTTATTCAAGGGTCAAGCGAGCAGGACAAGAATAACGCGAATAATCCCTGGAGACGGGGAACAAGAGGGAATGAGGAAAACACAAATCTCGAAACACAGCTATGTGACTGGTGCGCGACTGTTTTGGAGACATGTGTTTGTCCTTTGTCCCTCTTGTTCCCCTTCTCCAGGATTTAGTATCCTTATTTTGTCCAGCTCGCTTGCATTTTTGCATTAATTGCATTATCTGAAAAATACTACAATGCCCACGACACAAATATAAAAGGAAAACGTAAGGTGAAACGAAAGAATTATAACAGACATTAAAAGGGTGGTGGGTGAAAGTATATATATATATATATATATATATATATATATATGCTTGCACCCAGAACCCTTTTAGCGTCTGTATATATTGTGAGGAAGAGAGGCGGCACGAGTCTTCGGGGACGCGCCGTCCTGGGGAAGAGAAAGAAGAAGGGCAGACTGAGCGAGAGGCACTATATACCGGACGGTCATCTTGAATTCAATCTCCAATACGCGTGTAAATAACAAACCCCCATCACTGAATCCGACTTCTGCTACAATTAGGGAGCTTCGAGCTTCCCTACTCGGACCTCACTGGCAAGTATAATTCCCAACCCTGGAACTCCGCAATCGGCGGCTACCATCAGCAATGACAGGCGAAGGAACCTCGGATGCTTCAAGATCGGCTATCTCCAACCAAGGACCTACCACTATTCTATGTGCCGGAGCCCTTCGCCAACGTAACCCGAAGCTCTTCAGCGGGATCGGGGACGATGACATTGATGATTGGTTGGAGTCCGTGAAAAGGGTAAGCCTTCATAACAAATGGGATGATGCGCTGAAACTCAGTAACGTTATTTTTTATTTGACTGACGTCGCTAAATTATGGTACACCATTCACGAGTCAGAGCTGGCGACCTGGACTCTGTTCAAAGAAAAAATTCAGAAAGTATTTGGGAAGCCAGCCCAGCGGAAGCAGATAGCAAAAAGAACCCTGGCACCACGGGTTCAACAAAACGATGAAAGCTTCGTCAGCTACATTTAATATGTGCTCAAATTGTGCAAGCGCATTGACACACAGATGCCGGAGGACGAAAGACTGTAAAACTTCATGAAGGGAATTGCTGAAGACGCATTTCAAATTCTTGTCGTCAGAGCCCCCGCGACCGTCATTGATTCCATAGATATTTGCCAAAAACTTTTGTGAGCTGCGCACCCAGCGTTTGACACTCGGCCGCAAGCCGCAGCCTCCCGGGGAGCTGGCTAGCTTAAACAACGCAGCGGAAAGCCCTTTCGATAAATGGGGTGACCTTCGATACCTCATTCAGGAAATCGTCCGCGACGAAGTGGCTAGCCAACTAGGAAAGCCTGCCACTTCCCCAGCACCCTACGTCTCACCTTCCACCAGAGCGCTTATTCAAGAGCAAGTCACAGCCGCTACCCCGTGCCCTGCGATACCACCCACCATGCCAATGCCGCTCGCGCCTACGTACGCCGAAATGGTAGCGCGTCCGCCCCCGATGCCTGTCGTCCAACCCCAGCAACCAATTCCTCCCCTCGCTGGCAAGGACGTAGAGCCGACATATGGAGGACCCCGGAAAATCGACCAATTTGCTTTTCATGTGGTCTGGTCGGGCATGTCGCTCGGTTTTGTCGACGTCGGTACACTGAGAGTTTTGGTCCCCCACCACAAGCTCACTATAGACCAAGCTCTGCTGGTAGTCGTCGAAGTGATGCTTTCCAAGATTACTCTGACTACCAACGGCAGCAACGACCAAGCAGATCTCCATCTCCCAGACGACGCTCGCTGTCTCTTCTCCGCCCACGTACGACATCTCCCGCTTCAGAGGGAAACAGCTATGAGCAGTTCCAGAGGCGAGAACTGCAAATCCTTGTACATCCTGAAGTCCTCGCCCTATTACACGAAATATGATTAATATTGTAATTGATGGTTTGCCCGTTTAAGCATTAGTTGACACCGGCGCTGCAGTAGCAGTCTTTCGGGCTGACCTTTGTAATCGCTAGAGGAAAGTCACGATTCCTTTTGTTGGGCGTCCATTTAGAGCTGTTCGTGCACAGCACGCATAATAATTCAAAAAATATGTTATTGTGTCGAATTTGTGGTGCATCCTTCCTGCTCTCACGACGTGATTCTTGGCTGGGACCTTTTGGAAGCAGCGAATGCCTTTATTGACTGTGAACGTGCAGAAGTAAACTTTGCTGAAATTCGGCTTTCTGAAAAAAATGACGCCGTCGACACGATCAAATTATTTCTAATTGATGACACAAGAATTCCTGCATTTTCTTCCGTGTTTCTTCCGATTCAGTCATCTAAACTCGAAGTGCTAGTCCTAATGACATCTCCATCTGCAGCATTTTTTTCGCAAGACAGGTATCCTTGTTCCCTTTTCCTTGCTCAACCTTGACAACGGCCACGGATTTATTATGCTGTCAATATGTCTTCTCTCTCAATAATGCTTCCTGCCGGTTAAGTTGCAGCCGACGCCGAACCATCTTAAGCCATCGAGATTTTCGCATTCGATACTCACACTCCTGCATATTGTTGTGCATTAGTCCAGCAGCGAAATGGCGAAGACGAGTTCTTGTTATCCACTGTAGATGGCCACCTAGATTCGTCTCAAAAAGACTCAATTTTGTCCGTTCTGCGTAAATTTAACGCCATCGCAGTCTACTTTGGCCGTTCCACGTCTGTGCCACCATATTGATACAGCCAACGAGAAACCCTTACGTTAACGTCCATACCGTGTCTTAATGACGAAGTTAATGACATGCTAAACAAAGGTGTCATACCACCATCTACGAGTCCGTGGGCTTCCCCAGTCGTCCTCGTCAAGAGGAAGAAAGATGGTAGCGTAAAATTCTGTGTTGACTACCGGGCGCAAAAACGTATATTCAATGCCCAGAATCGAAGATGCCCTTGACACCTTACAGGGAGCCGAGTATTTTTTCTTCTCTAGACCTCCGATCAGGCTACTGGCAAATTCTCATGGGCTCCAACGACCGAGACAAAACCGCCTTCATTACATCGGAAGGATTGTACGAGTTCAGCGTCATGCCCTTCGGCCTGTGCAACGCACCCGCGACGTTTGAACGTATGATGGATGCCGTGTTGCGAGGCCTGAAGTGGAAAATGTCTGTGTTATTTTGGCGACGTAGTTATATTTTCAAAGACATTTGAGGAGTACACATATATATATATATATATAATATATGCGTGTATTAAAAAGTAGACGGGGAAATACAATGCTATGCATATATTTTATTACGTTTTACTGGCTTTGATCCACTAAACACTAGTTTAAAAGTTCCCTCATAGGGGTACTCCTGCGTTTTCTTCATGACCCCTGATTTGTCTGAACATTTCCTGAGCACACCAACACACGTCGCTGAAATTGTATCCCAAATATTAGGCCAGAATAATTTTTTTTACTCGCGAAGTTAGCGAGTTTACATATTTGGTCATGATCTTGTTTTTCGAACTGAAAGCCTCTAGTGGTCACAGCGAAACAAAGTGACGCCGGCGGCAGGCGGTGGGTCATTTTTTCGACTGTAGGATTTGTTCCCAACTGATTACAAGTAGTTTCATGGTATGAAATGGATGCTTTGGAAGCTCGCTCCAGCGCCCGCGCAGCAGCACAAAACAAATGCTCGGCATAGCAATTTTTTAGACATCCTGCTCGACCGGCGAGCCTGCCTGCCAGTGACGTCACGACACTGAAAAGCGCGGGTATATTTAAATCTTAGTTTTGGCATTATTGTCATTTACCGATTGCACAATAACTATCTTGAATTTGGTGATACTAAATAGCATGCTCTAAAGGATAAAGGCCGGGGATTCCGAAAATATAATTAGTAGATATTTGTATTTTTACGTTTTGCTTTGTTTGATCATAAATTGTTTTGTTGTCATTTTGAGGGTTTAGATTTTATCCTAACGATTTTTTCGGGTAGCTCATTGAATACCTTTGGAACGTAATATATATGTATATATATATATTACGTTCTTGCCGGGGTAAGCAAATTGCAATTTGCTTACCCTGGCAATTTGCTTACCCATACATCATTCGAACATCACCCAAGGTTGATGTTCGAATGTATGGTGCCGAAAGTACGCGCTCAGCCACAGGGTCACCACAATGGCGTCTTATCTGAAGTGAATGCATACGCGATGGCAAAGAATATGTCAGATCGCTCTACGCATTTCGTTCGTAAAGGAAAGTCCGTGCCGTTCAAAGGTCAACAAAGTCACCTTCCCGTGAACGGCACTTGGCACGCTCCAAATATCGGTCAGTACGATACAATAGCTCCTCCTGCACCCTTCTTGCCGCAATACATGGTACATATATATATATATATATATATATATATATATATATATATATATATATATATATATATTGACGCCTCTGCGTATTTTGTGTTTATAAATTGTTCGAAGTACTTTCTATTCGGTCTTATTACTCAATCCTTAATAATTTCAGTTTTATGTTTGTTTTTTGAGGGGAAAAACAATCTTATGATAATGTCAAATTTTGTTGGATCTCTAAATAGTAGCATTCCAAGTTATTTGGGCATATATTTTGAAATGCCACCTTGTATGTACACACGAGATCCAACGCAAATCGGGGCCGCTTTTGCATAAGCCATTATTCAGCCTTTTCTTCTTTTTTTCGGCACGCTGGGTTTTTGGCAAACACACGCCTGGCTACCGCGAGGCAACGATCGAGGTGCACGGTCTTACCAGCTCACGGTCGTTTCCCCGTTTAGGGAAAAAGCAACAGCGTAGTCAACCACATCCTCTCTCCCTACCCCTGGACAAGGACGCGGTTTTCTCGCAGACACTTTGTGTCGTGGATCCTCCGTTTCACCTTAAAATAGACCGCAGCGGACATTCCGAGCCATCCCAGCCAATCCAGCGCTAGGAACCAATCACGTGATTACAAAACCCGCGCGTCACTGCACTCCTTTTGATGGTAACGTGACCCCCGCGTGGCACTGAATTAGCTTCGGTGGTTCGTAGCTTCTGCTGCGGCCCATCGTAAGGTAAAACAAAATATAACCATAGCAGCAAAAAAAAAAAAGGAAGAGAAAAAAGAGAACAAGACAACTCTTACGCGTTCCTCTATCCCCTTTTTCCCGCCGCTTTCTTTTTTTGTTTTACGTATTGGTTCTTTTTTTCTCCCTTCGTTTCCTCGGTAGTTCGGATGGAGTCCATTTTCGTTTCCACGAGCCAGCCTCCCCCATGTACTCCGTGCATCCCTAATCTGATAGTGCGGTGGATGCTACGCTCTCTTCTGGACCAATCAACCGCCTCTTTTTTGTAACCTGACACCGCCCTCTTCGCGTAGGTTATAGGCGAGAGCATGATCACGTGTCATAAGATAAACGTATGACTGGTCCAACGAGCACCGAGCTTCCACCGTACCATCAGCTTAGAGGTGAACGCGGTGCCCAGTTGTTTTTACTCTATCCGCGATGTTGCGTGGGGTAAAAGTACAAGCCACACCGCCGGGCCGACAGCTCTCCGGGACGGCTCGTTCTCGTGGTATCGATTGCCGCAACGCGGGTGCGGGTGCGAGCGCGCACATGGCCCCGGCCGACTGCAGCCACAACTTGCGGTTCTCAGGCGGCGGGCCTAGCCCTCCCCGCGGTTCTGGCCGCGGAACCTCGCTCCACTGATAGTCCTTGCTGGGCCGAGTAGATGGGATGGAAGGCGGGGTCGTGCAGCAGGGTCGGCCGTACGTGCGTGCAACGCGTGGAGATATTTGCTTCACTTTTGCCTTCTTCCCTCTTCGGACTTGTAGAGGAAGAGGTAGAACAGACGCAGAAAACACGAACGCGGCTCGTTCGGTGACCCGTGCACAGGGTTTGCACTTGACGGGATCACATCGTGCGGGTGGTGATTCCTACTTGTTCTTGCCGGGGTAAGCAAAATGCAATTTGCTTACCCCGGCAATTTACTTACCCCATACATTCGAACATCACCCATGGGTGATGTTCCGAATGTATGGTGCCGAAAGTACGCGCTCAGCCACAGGGTCACCACAATGGTGTCTTATCTTAAGTGAATGCGTACGCGATGGCAAAGAATATGTCAGATCGGTCTACGCATTTCGATCGTAAAGGAAAGTCCGTGCCGTTCAAAGGTCAACAAAGTCACCTTCCCGTGAACTGCACTTGGCACGCTCCAAATATCGGTCAGTACGATACTATAGCTCCTCCTGCACCCTTCTTGCCGCAATACATGGTTCCTACACGATACGCAGATAGTCAGCTACCGAGGCTATTGCGTGCTGATTCATTGCGTTCACGACACATGCGTGGCTGGTACGTGGTGCAAGTCCTTGTCGTATGTGTACTCATCCTCGTTGTGTTTGTGCAATTTAAATAGTTTTTGGTACTTGGGGGAGATAATTTCGAACGTGCTTAACTTGCATCTGACTATAATTCGTGGTGGCTGATGCCTGGGACATGCATTTGTGTCAATTGCTTTTACTACAGCTGAAAAAAAAAACTGAAATAAGCGACGTTAGAGTCCCGAACAGAGCCGTGCGCCGCACTCGACGTGGTTAACCAAGCGAACAGGAAGCTAAAGGACACAATCCCGACACAAGAAAGAAACAAGACCTTTATCCTCCTCTCTTTGGTCGGTTGCAAGGTTTGGTCGGTTGCAACCTGTTACAGTGTACAAAAAAAGAAAGAACAAAAAGCGGTTTTGCTAGAGAATGGTCTCGAAGTGCTTCGTCGCAAAGTCTGGTGGGAATGAATTACAACCAGAGAGAAATATTTGTAAGGAAGTATGAAGCATATTTTATGCGGTACTACAATGTCAAAATTTGCCATCCATTAGGTTGTTGTCGATTGGGTAGTACCCGTTTGAAGGCTTGAGAGTTAACTTTGAATAATCTACTGAGTTGCTGGCCTTTTTATGCTTATTTCGCAGCTGGTTCTGGCGAGATTGCTGGACGGGCTGTTTCGATTCGCAGTCGTCGAATCACTAGGTCAAGAAAGTGACATGCTTTGCCTGCACTTTCTAGTTGTGTCCACATTTTTGTGTACTAATTTAGCGATATTTTTTTAAATGTAAGTTTTGGACGGAGTAGCTCGTGGGCGGCAGTATGAAATAAAGGTTAGCCACAGTAGCGGAGTGACTGTGAATTTGGAGAAAATGAATTTCATTTAATCTGCAGCTTTGCTACGTGTGTCCGTGTGTCACTGCCGATTGAGGGAAAAAGAATTGGAGAAAAAGAGAGACAGACGTAAGAGAAAGGGAGAAAGAAAGGAAGAAGTTTAGTTCAATTCACGTCCTTCCGTCGAGTTGTTAGCCAACCGAAGTAATGTCGAAAATTATTTGTACTCTGGGTCAATTTTCAATAGTTCGATATCGAAAAAGCCATGCGTTCCGTATCTGGTTAGAAAACGTTTTTCTTTTTACTTGCTGAGCTCGTTTTGTGGATCACAGACATGTGGTCCTCCTAGATTTTTCAGCGAAAGATTACGCGTTGCTGTCTTTGTGCGTGGGATTTTTCAAAAGTAGCCTATTTGATTAGCATATATGTATAAATATATATGGCTTAGGAAAAAATCGCTTAAGGTGTAATCATATGCTTATAGGACGACGTTCTTATCAGGGTCCGCTCTTCATCAGGTCATGCAGAGTGCGCACGGTCAACAAACACAACCCGCCTCCTTCAAAAAAAAAAAAAAAAAAAGAAGTGAGGGAGAAAACGAGGAGCCTAGCGGTGTGCTCTGATAGGCGGTCGTTCCAATGCACGGGTCTCAAACCGCCGCGTGCGGCGGGCCATAGAGAGCCACCTGCGTCTGGCCCAAACAAACGGAAAAACAAAACAAAAAAATACGAAGGAATTACGCAAATAAAACAAGACAGAAGCACCGTGGGGTCGGTCGGTGGGGCAGGAAGGCAACACACCGAGTCAAGAGGCAACACTGCCAAACAATCAAGTGACATACCGGCACCACCCCCCCCTTTTTTTTTCTTCTTTTGTTCTGTTTCTCTCGGGCGCGTTGACAACTACCAGTACCGCCCATCCCTATCATTATATTAGCAGAAGGGATCTAGCAACAAAAATGCATCTTGATGGTCATTGAAACCGGTACAACCTACGAGAAACGAAAATCTCGTATAGGACGTTGATACGGTTTGCTTCAAATTTTTCTTTCCTCGCGTACCTTTTACGTGGGCGGCGGGGAAAAGGTGACTGGGAAAATGCTCAACGAGGTTAAGCTAACCCGAGAGGAGCTCACCAGCCTCTTGACAAATGCAAAGAAAATCTCAGACGCGAAAAGTAAATTTTGCGGTCACTCAGCTGAAATACGTTTACTCAAATGGGTCAAAGTACTTTGTTCAATCAGTTGTCAAAAGTCTAATGAGCTTTTCACAAAAAAGTCCGAGCTTTTCTTCGGTGAGCATTCCTCCAATTAGCTTTTCTCTGGGATTCTTTTTAGTTTATGCACGAGGTCCTTCGTTTCCTTGTTCGTTTGCGAATGCGCATACTCCGAAAAACTCAAGAAAACAGCCGAGACTCCCCGCGGACCAAAGATCCGCATCAGTTCCGCGCAAAAAGAGGCCAGAGTAGGGGTGCACGATACATCACGGATCATCGCACTGTCGCTCCCTCCATGCACGTAAGCGGATCCTGAAAGCCTCCCCTGCTCCTGGCGGGGGACCCCAGATGCCGGCGTGTGCACTAGTCCCGAAACGTAAATTGATTTCCCCGGGCTGGATGTTGTGTGTTGCGCCCGGCAAGGAATCTCGTTCCGTCGCTGGCGGCGCACGCAGCTCTCACGTTGACGGCGATCGTTCGTCACGCGTACACGCAGACTTTTCGGCAACTAGTTTTTCTCTTCCTTCTAAGTTTCCTCGGGATCTTCTTGAGCCAGCGTTGACGTATACGGGTCGGCCAAAGTGGGAAATAAGGTTCTCCGAGAGGCGAAATAAAAAACAAGTAAAAGAAGGGTCCGATCAATTAGGTAATCTTCCGTCGAGTTCGTAGGCGCCTGCTTCTTCATCGTGTCCTACGTGGCGCCGTCCGCTTTGTGTCTGTCCTTTCAAGTGCGCGCGCACGCGCTCGAGGCACTGTTCGGAAAATCCATTAGCGGAGCGAGAGTGCGTGTGCGCGACTCGAAATCCTTATTGATTTTCGTCCGTCGGCTACTTAAGTGCGCGCTTCACACGGCGCGAAGAAGAAGGCGAGCCTGGCCTAACGAGCTGCGGTGAGGAGGATCTGAATGCAGGCATACATGCCGCTTCTTCTTTTTTTTTTTTGATTCTTAAGAGAGCGTATTTTTGGAGAATCTTGGCCGTTATGGGTAATTTGTGATGTAATCCGTTTCGAAATCGGAACGTTTGAGCTCGCGAGGTCATCCGCTGAATACACGCAAGATTGTGAACCCCGGGGTACTATATAGACGACACCAAACGCGGAGACGGAGCCGAGAGTTCGCGCAGTGCGCCGATTGGGCGTTTACAACAAAAGCGCGGCGTCATTGTCGCGAGTGTCAGATTTGCGCGCTCGGTAAACCTCGGTTCCAGCTTTGTGTTTGTCAAGTTTAAGCGTCTCTGCAGCTGTATCTAGACAAACTCAACTCACTGTACTTGACTCCACTGCGGTGGCGATGCTGTCGGTTCTGCACATGCGCAGATGTTTCGCTCCTCCCGAATTTGGTTTCTGCGCAAGCACAGAGCCCACACCTGGTCTGGGCAAAGCGGGCTCGTTCGTAAACACTGTGTTGGTGTACACTCCCCTTCACACAAAATCCTACACTCCGCTAGAAGAAAAAAAAAACAACCTAAGCTGCGCCAGAAGTGCGTTGTCACGGCTCTCGTTGCCTTTGCGCGTTCGCTATCGGCCGCTAAGCCAACCACGCACGTAAAAAGCGATGGATCAAGAGGCATTCACTGGGCGAGATTGATTTAGCAAACGCACCCTCCGCGGAGGCTCGATGACACCCGCTTGTTTGGTTTCCTCAAAAGCTGGCATATGGCCAATCATTGCGAGGAGATGGACAATTAAATAGACACACGACTATCGTCACTCGCAGCTGCCTAAGAAGCGCAGGGAGTGGTGCGTCCCGAGCATTACGTCATCGCTTCTTAATCAATAAGATTGCGGCAGAAGCCGATAAGAATGCCCAAGGACGAATCAGGAAATTAGAAGCCTGGCACGCAGCCAGAGGGGGGGGGGGTGGCATGGGGACCGGGCTTTCCCCGAAATCTTCCATTTCGCTGGGGCCTCCCCAGCCCCCCCCCCTAATACAGTACTTTGTCATGTGTGCCCCCCCCCCCCCCCGAATCAAAATCCTGGCTACGTGCCTGCTACACTCTTAAAAAAGCCCGTGCGTCTTTCCCACGCAACACATGGAGAGCCAATCACCGCAACTTACGGAGGAAGCTCAGCGTATGATGCGAGCGTGACGTTTTGCATTGCTTAATGTCACAACTCAAACTGCGTTTTCTTGGTCTAAACATATGTTTCGGCATCGTCATTCGCTGAGCTGCCTCCGTACGTTGCGGTGATTGGCTCTCCGATTGTTGTGCGGCAAAGTAGACACACGGTATGTTTTTAGAGTATAGAAGCGTCAGTATAATAATTAGACCCGCCCTAAATTTCTTTTGCTGATCGATATACTATTTGTGTACGCGAGATATACGAAATAGTGGACGGCCTTTTACATAAACAGCGCCGCTGGTAGTGGTATAGTAAGATAGTTTGGTTTCATGCCGACGTTGAGCAGCTTCGCGTCTGCGCCACAGAAGCGCTTTCGCTCTCAAACGGTTGTATATATAAAAAATATACACCACAAGGTAATGTACAGCTTCAATATGAAAATACCCGTGCAACCATTTTCCCACGGATCACTAGACAATCACCGCAATCTTTGAAGTTGGCAAGGACGAGTGCGCAAACTTCTTGGACCTAAAGATGAAGTCATACGGATTGGCAGGAACCCTAACGCATGCACGTGGAACGTCAAAATAGAACAAATGTTAGGTAAATGAGAAATATCGGCTTTTGTATACTCAAACGAATGTGTGTAGAACATACGTGCTGCTACTGGTTTGATTCCTCTTTGTGAAAATGTAAAAAAAAACAAAAAAAAACCCACTATATTTGTTCTTTTTTTGTAAATTTTGGTGTTATTATTTTTTGTTTGGCATCGGCTCAATTCAAATTGGCAAATAAACATAGAAAATGAACAAAATGTTGCCTTCGTCAGTTCAAAGTAAGATTAAATGTCTCTGGATTGTTGGGGCACGTAGTCGAACCAGACCAAAAGGGATCAAATCAATTATTTATCACTCTGACATCGCTCGCTATTTTATGAGATGAAACTGGCAAATGACCGATATTAACGTTTCTATCACCTCGACATTAAATATTTTTAACTCATAAAGACAGTATTTTTTTTTCTTGGAAACCTTTGATTAAGTAAACTTTCTTTAGCTCGTGTTTAAAAAATAGTATTAAATATAAAAATATAATTTTTTAAAGCTTTAAAAAACACGCTTTACAAAAAGCACTTGAGTGCTTTGTGTAAAGCTTGTTTTTATGGCATTTTGTTTGTTGGGCTTTAGTCAATAAAGAACTACGCAAATTGAAATTTCCATGCCTTACAAAACCGACCGTTTACAGCTGATTCGAAGCGTTTTCGATTTTGTTCCATAATTTACTTGCCGTCGTATATAAGTATGTTTAGGTGCCCTAACTCGGTCTTCAAATTAAGGGGACGGTACTACATGTATTCCGATTAACCGCGCGAAACAGTATTGCGGTTAAATTTTATTAAACGCATAATGCGCTCTTTGACACATAAAAGCCAGCACCTGCGGAAAACGAGCGAAAAACTTTTCGTTGTAAAGTTTAAAAAAAGAAGAAAGACAGTTTTTTTTAAACATTGTGAAGTAATCCGAGATTGAGAAAATACGAATGTTGACACCAAGAAAGAGAAGGATATACACCAGCTCACTTGTGCCCTCACGTTCTGTTCGTTATTTTTTTGCTTTTTTCTTCGGAGAGCTTTTTTAACAGCGGTGTGCTCCGGGGTTCTGAGAACGTCCAGGCAACATGAGGCTCGCGAACTGGACAAGGGTATTGCGCCAGCGGTCGGCTTGCATTCGGTGCATATGAATTCGTAGGCGAATATTCGTGCTCGCCTTCGTATACAATTAGTGCGGTGGAAGTAGTCACCGAACGCGTGTCTGGGGGCGCGCGTAGCTGAGATAAACAAGGGCGACCTGAGCCTACTAAAGAATCCTCGAAAGTTTGTTCGGGCGACGAGTTGAGGGGCGAAAGCCCCTCAAATTCGTCCGGTGATTTGTCATGCTGCTAAAAACGTGCGCCGGTCTTTTACATTTAGATTTGTGTGCAAACGAAGCCGAAATTAAAATCACCAGTGTGTCGCCTAGAAGGATGCTCTTGCCGATAAAAAAACTTGGCGTGCGAAGCGAGTGCAACAGAAGGTACGCGCTCAGCAGCGAGGTCACCACAATACAGTTTTAGAATACCCCAAAGAAATAGGTGTTCTCCACTGCGCATACGCCGAACCGAAAATGCGTTTTGGGTTTTTGAGTTGGCGCTCTCCCCTAACACGAAATCCGACGAATACGGGGAGGGGGGGGGGTGTTCCCTATTTGCTTGGGGACCGATGACGTCGGCAAACATGGCGGCCCACTTTTCCTTGCTTCTGAGCGAATTCGTCATGGTCGCCGCCGTATGCGCCACGTTCATTGCCAGTTTATGGTGCAGCCGGCCTACGCTTCGCATTATCTCTCTCTCTCTCTCTCTCTCTCACACACACACACACACACACACACACACACACACGCACACAGCACACACACGCGCACACACACAGCACACACACACACAAAATAACGATGAGATTGCCCTATTTTAAAGATTGTCTTTCGATTCTGGCCGTACCTAAGCCGATAGGTATGACATACAGCCAGTTCCGTACCACTGCTAGCCTGAAATTCTTTACACAGTGTAGTGATACGCGACCGCACGCCCGTATGCGATGCTCATCCACATCGAAAAGAGCAGAGGTGGGGACTCAACCAAAGATCCTAACCTAGCGCATTCAGGATACCTCACTATAAGCTCTCACATTTGCCACCGATCGTCGGTTCACGCGAAACGACGCTTTTGGTTATCTTCACCTTTTTACAGAATTCACAACTCTGACAAATAACAAACACCTTGTTCCTTTTTCTTTTCTTTTTTTTTGTAAATGAAAGTGGTTTATTTTTCTTCTCTCCTCACTCAAGCATAAACCAACAAGCGACTCTGACGTCACGCAGCTGCGGTGGCGCTGCCGTCGGTACAGCGCATGCGCAGTCTACACACCTGGTGCGGGCAAACGCAGCGTTGTTTCTAAACGGCGCGTTGGGCCGTAACCGGCCTAACCTGGTCCTGTCGGCGTCGCCAAGGGGCGCGCGATTTACGGCAGCTAGATTCCCGAGTGACGGCCCAAATGAGAGCAGGTTTTTCTTGGCGCTCGCGCGTGGGCCCGGCGGAGGTTTCCGCGACGTGATTAATAAACGAGGCCTCGCGATGCGCGGAGCGCCCCGGTCCGGATTACGGCCCGAGGTATCGCGGGGCTCCTCCCGCGCTGACGCTCCGTGAAAAATATGCAGCGTGGCCGAGGGTCAGTCGCTGTCGCCGCTCCTCTTTGCCTCTTTGAAATGCCGGCGGTGCGTCTGATCCCCGGGGAACGTCGAGGATCGGACTCCGTAGCTCGGATGATCACGGCACACTGGGACTGAATATATGCGCAGGCGCCAAAGAGATGCCAGCGGACTGGGTTTCGAATGCGGTGCGGTATTTAGTGAGAAACATATCGGTTTTTTAGCAGGTGTTTTATCATGTCTTCGGATAGACGAAGAAATATAAGCAGCGGACATTTCGGTGTTTATTATCATTTTACTGGCGGAATGCATGTAATCCAAGTATACGAATGAATGAGTCATATTAATCAAAAATACAAAACCTACGAAAGCCGTCTAAAAAAAAAAAAGTTCCTGAAACCGAGGTTTGAGCCCGGGTTTTCAAATTACCTATCAGGTATGCGAACCGCTGCAGCACCGGGCCTCGTGTTTTGTCGCTTTTTTCTGGGCAATGAATGCGCCGAAATCAAAGGTATAAAGTTACAGATGTTCCGGAGTCCCATGCAAACTGCGTGAAGCATTGTACGGCATTTCTATCAGGGCCAGAAAAGTTGTGTACTAGAAATTTCGGCGTTTCGAGCGGTTCCCGCTGGGGAGTATCGCATCAAACTCAACCATAAATCTGAGTCGCGGTACACGTCTATTTTCTTAGATATGCATGTTAAAATGAAACGATGCCATCCCGATGAAGAGATGGTTTCCGCTTTACACGCCGGTATAAATAAATGGCGTTACCTTGATCTGGTTTTTCAACATAGAGATGAGACTATACCTCGTCTCACCCTACGATGGACTAAAGGCCAAAGCTGCGGACCGCCAGTTCCAATCACGACCCACTTAAAAATTGTGCGGTATTTCGCTTCGATGCACGTATCGGTGCCCGCATCTCGGATCACTGATGAGAGACGGGTGGACAGTGGTTCGAATTGAAGCGCACTAAGTGACTCAACAATTTTACATCACAAAGAATGCCACGACATATAGGCTCTTTGCATCGTCGAAGCTCTAGAAATGATGCGGCGGTTTGAGATTCAAGTATTATTCGTCCACCCCTAATCAATGTTAAGCGTGTCTTAGAATAACGTGGCCCGTGGCTTTGGCCCTTAGTCCATCGTAGGATGAGACAAAGTATAGCCTGGATACTTTGAGGCGCGACATTGCAGCTACTATTTGGGGTACAGTACTTATGGAGGAAACCGCTGATAATGCATATAACGTATTTTGAGAGCAATTCCTTGAGTTGTATAAACATTACTTCCCATATATGCCAATAAAAATATAAAGAGTCGTAAACTGTGGGTGAGTTTTCAATTAGTACAAACAAAAATCGTAGGAAAAATGTATTGTGTTTAATTCTTTTTCTCAAATTGGGGTAATTTTTCCTTTTCGGGTTTTCATTTTCCCCACAGATTCGGTGTTTTTGTGTAAATTGGTTGAAGTCATAACTAATTTACACAAAAAACACTGAATCTGTTGGAAAAAGCAACTTGTAAAAAGAAATACCCCAAAATTTGAAAAAAGAAAACTTCCAAAAACTCAGAAAACATGCAATTTTATATATAACCGTTTCATCAAGACACGCGACCCGGATGTTTTAAAAGAACTTAAGTCGTGTCACAGTAGCTTAACTAAAGAGCTAAGAAATGCCAAAAAAACGGTACTATATTTTTCTTTTTTTCATCGGCAAATGGTCGCACTGATCTGATGTGTGAACATCTTGGTTCCATGCTGAAAGGCGCTTTTGTGCCAAATTGCATCAGTGAGTTGGCCAATGTGTTCAATGAATATTTCGTAGATCTTTCTGGTAATGCAGGTGATAGTGATTCATGTAAGTATATTTCTAAAAAAAAACAGTGCTTATATATTTTTTAAAACCCAACTGTTAATACAGAAGTCACCAATGTCATTAGAAAAACAAGAGGCAGCTGTGATGCTAACGGAATTCAAATTCGACCAAATAAATATGTCGTTGACCTATTTGCTCCCGGGTTAAATTTTTTTATCATTCTCTTAAACTTGCGTATTTTTCAGAAGGATGCAAACAGCGAAGTATCTTTACTATACAATAAAAGGTGACGAATATAAGTCAGGTAAATATAGATATATTTCTATCTTGTCTGTTTTCTCAAAAAGCTTGAAAAAATATTTTATCATCGGTTAGTATACTTTTTTGAAGAAATGGAATCCTAGGACTTCATCGCAGTTTGGATTTGGAAAAAACTCTTCAAGTGTAACAGCCTTACTTAATCAAAAACAATATATTAAATACAAATTGAAAAAAATTGGTATTTGAGATGTTTTTATATATTAACTTCAACTGCATGTGGCAAAGAGGTTTGTTGTATTCTCCGGCAAGGCGACCTCTTTTGATTGTTCACAATATACCCTGGTGAGCTCAATGGACACTCACACGGCATTGATGTGACCTGGACACGTGTAACCTACTGCACTTGTCTGGAGTTAGAAATCTCGCCCTTACAGTTTACGATAGGTTGAAACGTAACCTAAGGTTTGCCCTTCATACATAGGTACAGGTCGTCTGCGTGGTGAAACCGTTTATTTTTACTCTCTTTTGGTTTGTGAAATTCGTACCGAATAACTAGCTAAAAAAATAATCGCGATTAAAGCATTAATCGATTAATCGGCAGGTTAATTGAATCTATTGCCCATCCGTAAGAAAAATATACTCACGTTTCGTTTTCTATACGGCTGTATTCCGGCTCGCTTTTGTGCCGCGTTACTTGCTAATGCTCGAGCTATTTTGGTTCCTCCATTTGTGCTGAATACGTATCAATACAAAAAAGATACTGTAGAACGCCTACTTATGATGCTGAAGCCCACGTTATATAGTAACAAAACAAAATCACAATAATAGGCGCTTGGATATTTCATATTAGTTTGGTTTGTGTGACGTCAACTTCAAAACGACAGTGAAGCTATCTTTTTGTCAGCGTTGCGTTGCACAAAAATTGTGTATGTGCACAAGAATTCGTGCATGCGATGAACCTACATCTACGACAAATCAACGTAGTAGTAGCGATCAGGGTTTGCAGTATTAAAATGTGGGGCTTGCCAACAAGTTCTTGAGCCCGATTCCCTGCCCTAAACATCACTTACCCTAATGGATTGAAATGGGACCGCAGCAAAACAAAAATAAAAGACGACCAGTGCTCCATAGGAAACAGGAAACGCCCCTGCGGCAAAGCCAATCGAGCTTCTTGTGCAATTACGAACGCTGGAGAGGCTTTGTTCCAGCGCCCAGCGCCGTGGCGTCAGAAGCTCTCGCTAATACCCGCCAAGCAGCCATTTCTTGACACGACCAGTCATTACCAGGAACGTTTCTTGTGGGACCTTGGTGTAGCAGCGGCGCGACTGTGTGCGGCTCAGGAAGGATTAGCTCGGGGATTGAAATCCGGTCTTTGTTTTCCCTTCGTTAGACCATGGATTCGCGGGTACTCTCGGGGTTACGGCACGCAATGCTGTCAGCTGCTGGCAAATAATGAGCAGCGCTGAATTTTTGTTTTCTTGCCGAACGTGGGCGCTTTAATGTGCTGTATACAGATCGGTGCACACTGCTGAGTTCTCCCGTCAAGACTGAAAGTACGTTAGATTTTGTTTTTCAAAGTTGTTTTCTAAATTTGGCGATAAGCAACGCTTCGGTGGTGTTGTCCCGCCCACATAATTGGGGCCGTGTGCCAGCAGTTTTGACTTTACTTCGGAAATTTAATCTCGTTATAGAAAAAGGACGTTTATGAGAAATTAGTTTGAAATATTGTTGCACGATCACTTATACGTCGATGTCCACTTATATTTACATAAAATGCGGCAAGATTCTGGTTTAAGTGACATCTTTTCATAGGCAGAAAGTCCCGAAGTAAAAAAATAACGGGGCTGCAATATTAAAACTAATTAGACGGCGAGATTAACTCCACGCACTTTGCTTTCGATAACTATGGCTGGAGTGTACAAAACATACTGGTAAATTGCCTGAATCTTCCTTTCCTTCATTTGTAGGTACCAGGCATATTGATCGGAGGCAATATTCATGGTTGTTGATTGGTTAAATTATTCTCAAAAGTATCCTACCCCGTTCTCCTCTCCCCCTTTTTTTTTACATACGCAAAATAATTTTCTATTTTTTACGCCTAGTAGTCTAGTTTTCAGCTGCTGGTGATTATGTTCTCCTGCCTCTCTTAGAGTACATTCTGGACTGTTGCAAGCAAGCGCTATAAGCCGTGCTACGCCGTACTTCTAGGAACTGACAATTGAAAATAGCAGCGCGCGGGAAGCTCGCGTGCTAGTTAAAGTGGGGAAAATATAAGCCTATACTTAAGGATTGTTCCCACTGTCCCATTTTCTTATGTTAAGTTACGTTACGTCTAAGTCGCTGAAACATTCGTGTCTCGAATGTCGCGTGTCATGCTTTCTTCTTGAACTGGTAGCCTCGCTTAGTATGAAGCACAGAAGTCCCGGTGACTTCAGCGTAAGACTTCGTCACGTAACTTAACGTAAACAAAACTGTTCAGTGTGAACCAGCCTTTCAGGTGTATTCACACGACGGAGATTTCTTCCAGAGAGAGGAGCAAACGTGATCGCGCTTCGAGGTCACGTGCGCCACATCGCGGATGCTTGCTATAGACGCTTTTCAGCAGCTGTGCATGGGCGCCGCCATAACTGACCTTCAGTTTTTGTTTCCCCTTGTTACGTTTACTTCACTTCATTATTACCATAGCAGGCCAGGTTATTGCCGTCCTAGATTTTATTCTGTCTTTCTCCCCAGCATTGGCCTTTGCGGAGGCTCGTCCATACCAATTTCAGTGGCTCGGTATCTCGGTAAAACAAGAGAAGGTCAGCCATGGCGGCTGTATTCTGGCGCGTGTGTAAAGCGTCTATTAGTGGCGAGATGTTTCGATAGCGCCCTCCTTCGGTTACCTTTCGTGACGTCATTACCTCGCGAACAACAAGTTCGATGGTGTTTGTGATGGGCATGGTGGAAGCCTGAAATCATAGCGCTCTCAAAGCAACACTGCCAACACCGTCAAAATTGAAGTTCTTACATTCCTTTTATATCCATCGATGAGACATCCTTTGCTGACGTCAGAGTCAGCCTTCGGCCAATTGTTGTGGGCCGACCACGGCGACGCTTTCGATCGCTCACGTCACGAATAGACCTTTGCAAAAATCGCCTTCTGCGCGCTTCCATCTTTGTCTGCTGGGTTGTGGAGCGCCTTCTGAGGGCGCGCCGTCGCTCTGTTGTGCGGCATAGTGCCACTAAATAAGCTACGCTTCAGAGTAACGACACTTGGCCATATTGTGGCTTAAAATCATGGTTGCCAGTTATCTCAAGCTTTATCTGGAAATCACGGGAAACGCTTTTCCGTCCTCCACAAATGGTTAAACAGTCCGCGACAGAGAAAAGGCAACATTACGTGAGCTTCCTAACACCGAATCTGATGCTGAGAAGTCGCACTTTTGAATCATGACGATCTGCAGTTGCGTCTGCTCTGCACAAGCCCCAATATGGCGGCGCCCACAACAATGTCGGGGAACGGAGTGCCGATACTCTAAGCGCAGCTCATTTAGTGGCTCTAGTGCGGCATATTGGACGCTGCGCATGCGTCCACAGCTCAGTGACTCAGCATTTTTTGCCCGTTCGCTTCGTTCGAGACTGCCGCTGGAAAGGTCTATGGGGGGTATTCACTGGCCGCCATATTTGAGGTCACTGTTTAGAGCGCATGCTCAGAACGAGCTCCAATTGATAGGCTGTCAAGACCGGCAATCTTGATGGTGCGGGGTGCACGTTGCAAAATTAACTGTGAAAGCTAGCCATCAGCACGTGCTCAGCATTAGCGCGCACTGATATGGCCGCCAGTGAATACACCCTATACTCCGTTCACTCTTCAGCTGAAACTGCAGCCAATGCTACAGAGCACGAGATCGCAGTTTTGAAATGTTATCGTGCAGAACGAGCGCTCGCGCTGGTAAAGCCCGCCCGAAAGCCAGGAGCGCGGGCTAGCTTGCGCTGGAAGCTTTGACTGTTGTCTCAGCTTAAGGGTGAACGGATTATACACCAACTCATGTTTACAAACAAACCGGAGCGCCCGGAGCGCCTCTAGCGGACGCCACCGGCGCCGCGCATGCGCGATGGGGGTGTGGGCAACAAGCTCGCCGTCGCCCATAAACAAACCATTGAAATGCGATGTTATCGGCGTCAGTGTGAGTACCCCTGCCCTTTATCACTTTCGAATTGTTGATTCTACGTCTTCCTGGCAATGTCTGACTACATGAGCGGCGTCAGCGAAATTAACGAGGCTCGTTACACCGCAAAACTTCGCGTGAATAATCTGACATGCGGCGATTCATTCCGCGTGGACGCCGCAGAATGCACGCTAAAGCCTGATTCACATGATGAGATTTCGCTCGCAATTTTCAGTCGCGACGTCGCTGGGGCTGCAAAAGCGTGAACCGTAGCTGAGATGGTCGACGTCGATACTGAAAATCGCAAGCAGAATCGGACGAAGTGAATCAGGCATAACAAGTCGGTGATGGCCGCTGGTAACAATAATCGACATCTCCTTGTATCTACTGTTTACGTCGAGCCTGCTTTACCAACCTTCAAACTTAAGTCTTTTGAGGCCTGCACTTACTTCTTATCGCAAGTACCGGGCCAACATTTGGTCTACGGGCCGGTGTCGTCTAAAAGAGCAGACGACAAGCAGAAGCGTTTGAAAGAGCAGACGACAGTTCGAACGATCAGACGGCCGTTCGAACTTCAAGACGCACTGAACGTAGTCCGCAGGTGGGACGTACAACTTGACGGTTTTCCGGCGTTCATGTTGGAACAGAAAAAATAAATCTGATGACCACAAGTATCCGTGAATTCAACCCAAAGTGCTTCCCGCCCAAGCAATTGTGGTCCGGCGGCGTCTGGTTTACCATTTTTACGGCACATATCCACGTTCTCGGACGAATCGAAAACATGAAAACTCATCTTCAAACCTTTCTCGACTCTGTTGGAACAGCCCCAGTCGCGGCGGTTTGACGAAAAGGCATGTTTTCGTCAGGTTCCTTTCAAAACAACGCAGGAATACACGCCTCACATGGGGCCTTCCGCCCACAGCCCCAGACCGGAAGTGCGACCGACGCGCCACCACGGCGCCGTGACGTAACAGAGATGAGTTCGTGTATAGCAAGCGACCGTGATGTCGCATACCTGACCTGGAAGCGCGATCACGTTTGCTCCTCTCCGTGGAAGAAGCCTCCGTCGTGTGAATATTCCATCAGCTTATTTTTCCGCCGCGGAGATTCCCTTTGCAGTGTTGTGCACCGTCATGTGACATGATGTCATGTGACCTCTACGAAAATTCACTTTCCCGCTAAATCTAGCGCGAAAATGACGTCACGTGACCTACACATAAATTCGGTTTACCCGCCACCCCGCATACCCTATACTCTGTGGACAGTGGACACAGGCCGACCCGACGGGGAAAGTCAATGGGTCAATGAGTCAATGAATTAATATGGTGGAAAGAAGCTTATACGGTGCAAAGGAGTGGAGAGAAATGGTGGCACAGCTCGAGAAGAAATGCCTGGAAATTACTAGCGCTGAACCAATAACGGAGTACCTGTAGCGGCACGTGCCACGTCGTAATCCGTGCCGCGTTTTGCTCAGATGACCGCACAGATAGGGCAGCGCGCAGAGTTACGATGATGCGGCTGAGCGTTTGAGAGCGCTGCACAGAATTTGCGAGATTCCTAAGCGGTAAAGGGCCGGGCGGCATAAACTGGCAGTCTTAAACTATACCTCTCTCTCGTGACGGCAAACGATATCGAGGTTCTCTTAAGACGTCTTAGGCTGCCGAAGTGGTTATTGGCTGCACCGTTTCATAGCATGAAATCTTCTTTAACGAAAATCCTTAAGCGCGAAACACATGTGCGACGAAACCGTTCGATCCGACGTGCGGACTGCCGGAATGACCTTGGGGAGAGGGCTTTTCGTAGCACCGGAGAGCGTTGAAAACCCTCGCCTCCGACCGTCGTATTGCCTGATCGGACGTCGGATCGGACGGTTTCGTCGTACATGTGTCTGCGCTTTACTCTCAACGAATCTGTCCGTCCGTCGATTCATGCGTCCCTGCTTGTGTGGATTCCCCATGACACGTGGTACTCTTTCGTTTGACTTGAAGTCAGGTCACGTGGCGTCGCGTCACGTGATCATGTCGCGTGACGTCAGGTCACTTTATGTCACGGTCTCACACGACAGAACGACTTGTCACCATAAGGTAACGTCACGAGTAAGGTATTCTAAAAAGTTTAAACGACGGCTGGTTTGTGTGTTGCACTCGAAGCACTAAAGTGCTCTGGAGACAAAGGTCGCTCTGGCAATTTGTTCGCTTCTTTCATTCTAGTGTGCCATTTTCGAGATTTACATACCCTCTGTGTTAAACTTCCGGTAAGCCCGACGATATAGACAATGCTACGTAATCAAAATATGACCTTTTTTTAAATTTGTTTCCTTAAGGGCCGACCTTCAAAATCATTTTCCGCAAAGAACAAATATCCTCCTCGCCACCCTTTCAATTTCCCCCTCTCCCACTGCTATCTTGACGGCGGAAGGGGGCGGGGGGGGAGGGGGGCTCCTTTGTTGCTGCATCTTGGGGGTGGATGAGCCTGCAGCTTATTCTGGAGCCCCAAGGTTCAGCAACAAAAAGAGCCACCCCGCAAAGCGAGATTGCAGTGGGAGTGGGGGAAATGGGAAGGGTGGCGAGGAGGATGTTCTTACCTTGCGAAAAACATTTTTGTAGGTCGGGCTTGAAGGGATGCGGGCTCCTGGTCAGGCGGAAAACGAGTAGTTGAGAGAATAAAGGGGTGTTGACCTTATACAAAAATGCATTCTAAGCGGCCCGAATGGCTCCTCAAGAACGCTTTTCCGTGACCTCCCAGGCCGAAAGATTTATTGACGGGGTCATATTTTCAACCGAATTGGTATCCACGTCAAAACCGATAAAAGGATAGAACAAATTGGTGCGTATACGCACAATTGTACGGAACGGTGGCGTGGTGTACATTCCCGCACTTCTATGCAACCGTTGCGATGATTAGAAGTACTGAATGCGAAGAACACTGTGACCGTACTCAGCGAAAACTTAGAAACGTGGAGCATGGCGATTCCTATGTATTTTATTACCACTTCGCAGCCAATAAGGTTACGTCATGAGCCAATAAGAGTGCCGAAAAAGCCCAGTATTTTTTATGCACTCAATGATCTGCATGCCGCGGGCGCAACTAACCAAATAGGCAGCGCGCCCGTGGCATAACGGTTATCGCACTTATCTTCCACGCAGAAGGCCAGGGTTCGATTCCTGGCCGCGCCTAATCATTTTTGTTGACGCTGTAATGTGATGTTCTAGCAAATTCGAGAGCCGCCTTGCTAATTCGAGGTTAGAATGTTCTACGAACCGAACCTTCTACGCCGAATGTTCCGGAAGCCCACGCGTGTACAAAAGGGGCTCCGCCTGGCAAGCCGAGTCAGTTTCGCCTCAGCGTTCGATCCTGCTGCTTCGCCGCTTTCGACGCCCGCGACGCTCTGCTGTTATCTTTTGTTTCCTTCTTTATTTTTGGGCACAAGTTCGCCCCATTAAACGTTCAGTTTACTTCAGTCATTCACCGCCTCATCACTCCTCATTCGTGACATTTTGGTGGAGGTGCGGGGTACCGCATGCCCCTGCCGCGTACCCCTCCGAGGGCCCGCAGTGCAAGTCCGACGCCAAGCCCAGGAAGAACCAACGAAGGCACTACCGAGCTCCGGTTCAGTCGTCGCACCCAAGGCCTACACCCGGAATTCGGACCTCTGCCGCCGAGGACCAAGCAGCCAACGAGGCCGACGATGGCCAACCAGTCGCCGACCCCCGCCGCTCCTGCCGTCGTCTACCTGCCCGCCGCTCCCCGTACGCCGACTCCCTTCCACGGCGAGATCCACGAGGACATCGAAGAC
Organism: Ixodes ricinus; assembly: GCA_037355805.1. Classification (NCBI taxonomy): domain Eukaryota; kingdom Metazoa; phylum Arthropoda; class Arachnida; order Ixodida; family Ixodidae; genus Ixodes; species Ixodes ricinus. The sequence goes on from JAZHYW010045786.1 coordinate 52,107, forward strand.
TGGCTGCGACACTACGAACGTGTAGCCCGCCACAACGGATGGAACGCCGAGCAACGCCTCCAGAACCTATACTTTTCGCTGGAAGGCACCGCGAGGAACTGGTTCGAAAACCGCGAGGCTTCGCTCACTTCGTGGGATATCTGCACCGCCGAGTTGAAGCGAACCTTCTCGAACCAACATCGGCGACAGAAGGCGGAGGACCTGCTCCAGACGCGGACTCAAGCCCCCGACGAAAGCGTGACAAGCTTCGTTGAAGACGTGCTACGACTGTGTGCACGCGCCGACCCGCAAGCCACCGAGGAGAAGAAGTTGCGTTTCCTTATGCGGGGCGTCAAGAGCGAAATTTTCGGGGGCCTTGTCCGCAATCCCCCGACAACCGTCGATGGTTTTGTGGCTGAAGCCACTAACATCGAGCGCGCGCTGTCGGCTCGAGCAAGCCATTACCATCGACTTGCCGGCGTGCCTGCTCCTCCAACCGCCGCATCTTGCCCACTGGACCTGAACACCACTGGTGTCGACGGCCTTCGGGAAATCATTCGCGACGTCGTCAGGGAGGAGCTCCGAAAGCTGCTACCCGCCGCTGACCGACCGGCTTCGCTCTCCATCGCCGAGGTCGTGCGGGAAGAGGTGCAAAGAGCCATTCAACCAGAGGCTCCCATCAGCGTAGCAGTCCCCGAAGAAGCCACGCTGACTTACGCCGCAGTGGCCCGACGGCCACCGCCTCCTCCTCGCGCCTATGTCGCGCCTCCTCGACGTCAGTCTCCTGCGCCGCAGCACGACAGACGCCACGACGACCCGGTCCAGTACGCCTGCCAGGAGCCCCGCGCGCCCCGGAAGACCGACGTGTGGCGAACGCCCGACCGACGCCCCCTGTGCTTCCACTGCGGGGAGGCAGACCACACTTACCGCCGATGCCCATACCGACGACTCGGGCTGCGTGGGTTCCACCCGAACGACCCGCGCCCCCGTTATGGTGAGCGCCCTCGGGAGATCGACGAGTACCTGCGACGACCTCAGTCCCCCGAGCCTACGTACCGCCGTGTGTCCCGGTCGCCGTCGCCACGACGTCCAGCTTCATCGATGCACCGACCCCGACGTGAAAGCCTGTCACCCCTCACTCCTCGCCGGGGAAACTAGGCGCGGCAACCCCTGGAGGTGGAGTTGCCGAAGACGACCGACGCCAAGATCCTCCACGAACGTCGGAGGGCCCCCACTCAACCACCACCAGAGACCGAAACGACGCTCCTGCAACGGTGAAGAATAACCTAAACATCGTTATCGACGGTCACGACGCGTCGGCTCTCGTCGACACCGGAGCAGACTACTCCGTCCTGAGTGGGAGGCTCTCCCAACGCCTTCGGAAAGTGACGACGCCGTGGGATGGCCCACAGATACGGACCGCCGGGGGACATCTCATCACGCCAGTCGGAAGATGCACTGCTCGCGTCGAGATTCACGGCGAGACCTGTCCGGTAAAGTTCGTCGTTCTACGGGACTGTGCGAGGGACGTTATACTTGGAATGGACTTCTTGTGCGAGTACAGTGCCGTCATCGACCTGGAAGCCAACGAGTTGAGGCTGCGGAAACCTGTTGTGATGCCCGAGGATCACACAACTTTGGCAGCCACGTCAGCTACAGTGCGTGTACTCTCCAACCACGTGAACTTGCCACCACGCTCGAGTGTACTTGTGCCTGTCGTGACCGAAAAAGGCATCTGCGGAGAAGCTTTGCTGGAGGGTAGCGTCCAACTGCTCCTAGGAAGAGGGATCGGCGTCGCAAGAGGCATCGCGGAGCTCCAAGACGGACGCACTGTTGCGCTCGTAACGAACTTCCGACAGGAGGCTCAGCACCTTACGAAAGGCACCGCCGTGGGTCACGCCGAGGAACTCCCCGACTCAGCCGCTATCGCCGGAGTATCAGAAGACCTCTCTTCGTGGCCACACGAGACAACGCCGCCTCCGCAGTTCGACATAGATCCAACCCTGCCTACCCCACAACGGCGACAACTCAGTGACCTTCTAGCCAAGTTCAGTGCGTGCTTCTCCACGTCGTCAAAGGTACGCCAAACGACGGTCGGGAAACATCGAATTGTCACTGATGACGACGCACTTCCCGTTCATCGATCGCCGTACCGTGTTTCGGTGAAAGAGAGAGAAGTCATCCAGAAGCAAGTTGAAGAAATGCTCGACGACGACATCATCCAGCCCTCAAACAGTCCGTGGGCTTCACCGGTAGTCCTGGTGAAAAAGAAGGACGGGACTCTTCGGTTCTGCGTGGACTATCGTCGACTGAACGCCGTAACAAAAAAGGACGTCTACCCGTTGCCCCGCATCGACGACACTCTGGACCGGCTGCGCCACGCCCGATACTTTTCGTCGATGGACCTGAAGAGCGGGTACTGGCAGATCGAGGTCGACGAACGGGACCGTGAGAAGACTGCCTTCGTCACGCCGGACGGACTGTACGAATTTAAAGTGATGCCGTTTGGACTGTGCACAGCACCGGCGACCTTCCAGCGCGTTATGGATACCGTCCTCTCAGGCTTGAAATGGCAAAGCTGTCTCGTCTACCTCGATGACGTCGTGGTATTCGCAAGCGACTTCGACGAGCACCTGAGACGTCTGCGAGCCGTGCTACAGGCTATCCAGAATGCTGGACTGACACTCAAGCCGTCAAAATGTCAGTTCGCTTACGGCGAGCTTAAATTCTTGGGCCATGTCGTGAGCGCTGAGGGTGTAAGCCCTGACCCGGCAAAGACATCCGCTGTCGCCGCATTTCCGAAGCCATCAGACAAGAAAGCCGTGAGAAGATTTCTTGGACTGTGCGCTTACTACAGGCGTTTCGTTCGCGATTTCGCCAAGATTTCTGCACCACTCACGCATCTCACGAAGGACAACGTGAACTTCCAGTGGGGGAGGAGCAAGAACAAGCGTTCAACGAACTGAAGGAAAGACTCCAGTCGCCCCCTATCCTCGGACACTTCGATCCAGCCGCGGAAACGGAAGTTCACACGGACGCCAGCAACGCCGGACTCGGCGCGGTACTCGTCCAAAGACAAGACGGAGCAGAGAGGGTGATCGCTTACGCAAGCCGGGCACTGTCCAAGGCAGAGAAAAATTACTCAACGACCGACAAGGAATGTCTCGCTGTCATCTGGGCGTTAACCAAGTTCCGACCGTACCTGTACGGGATCCCGTTCCGCGTTGTCACGGACCACCACGCTCTCTGTTGGCTCGCCAACCTGAAGGACCCGTCGGGACGCCTCGCTCGCTGGAGTCTCCGACTGCAAGAATTCGACGTAACCATTGTGCATAAGTCTGGCCGCAAGCATAATGACGCCGACTGTTTGTCTAGGGCCCCCGTCGAATCTCCTTCCGACAGCACCGACGACGACGACGACGACCGTTTTCTCGGCGCCGTTACAGATACCGACATGGGAGTGCTTCAACGAGACGACCCGGAACTTCGCGCCGTGATCGACCACCTCGAAGGTCAAGGAAGTTCAGTTCCGCGAGTCTTGGCCCGAGACTTACCAAGCTTCGTTCTGCAGCGAGGCGTGCTCTTCAAGAAGAACTTCGGAACAAGTAACCCTGCCTGGCTGCTGGTTGTTCCGGCCAGCCTGCGCGAAGAAATCTTTCAAGCTTGCCACGACGACCCGACGGCTGGACACCTTGGCTACAGCAGGACGCTCGCCCGGATTCGTGACAAGTACTACTGGCCGAGACTCCCAAAAACCGTCCATTTGTACACACGGTCCTGCCATGAGTGCCAACGACGTAAAAAGCCCCCGACGAAGCCAGCAGGACTTCTGCAGCCGATTCCTACCCCAACTACGCCCTTCCAGCAGGTCGGAATGGATTTACTTGGGCCGTTCCCAACATCGGCGCAAGGAAATCGGTGGATAATCGTCGCGACCGATTATCTTACACGATACGCCGAGACGAAAGCACTGCCATCGGGAACAGCGGTAGAAGTCGCCAAGTTTTTCGTCGAGTCTATCCTCCTTCGACATGGCGCCCCCGAAGTATTGATAACCGACCGAGGATCATCGTTCTTGGCCCAGCTCACGCAAGAGATCCTTCGGCTCAGCCACACCAGCCATCGTCGGACCACCGCGTACCATCCGCAGACCAACGGGCTTACGGAGCGGCTCAACAAGACGATCGCCGACATGATCTCCATGTACGTCGACGTAGAGCACAAGACATGGGACGAGGTATTACCTTACATCACGTTCGCCTACAACACTGCAGCTCAAGAAACCACCGGGTTTACGCCATTCGAGCTGGTGCATGGAAGAAAAGTGACGACCATGCTGGACGCGATGCTGCCTCATGAGCCTGTGGATGACGGATGCGACGATGCCCATGCGGTCAGTCAGAGAGCAGAAGAAGCACGCCAACTAGCCCGCCTTCGAATCCACGATCAACAGCGTGTCGACGCTCGCCGGTACAATCTTCGTCGCCGCGCCGTCCACTTCCAGCCCGGAGACAGAGTGTGGGTGTGGACGCCGATTCGTCGTCGCGGTCTCAGCGAGAAACTGCTGAAGCGCTACTTCGGGCCTTACAAGGTCATCCGACGCCTCGGAGATCTGAACTACGAAGTTCTTCCCGACGGAACACGACCATCAACCAGACGTCAGCCGCGACCCGAGGTGGTGCACGTCGTCCGGCTGAAGCCGTATTACGAACGATAGCACTTTCCACCGTCGTCGACGAGTGAACTCTGAACTGTGAACTGTGAACTGTGAATTGTGGCTCGCGAGTCTGCTGTCCTTTAGTTGTGGATTTGTTTTTTGTTTTTTTGTTTTTTCGTGTTGTGCTGCATCGGGACGATGCACTTTTTTAAGGGGGAATAATGCCGCGGGCGCAACTAACCAAATAGGCAGCGCGCCCGTGGCATAACGGTTATCGCACTTATCTTCCACGCAGAAGGCCAGGGTTCGATTCCTGGCCGCGCCTAATCATTTTTGTTGACGCTGTAATGTGATGTTCTAGCAAATTCGAGAGCCGCCTTGCTAATTCGAGGTTAGAATGTTCTACGAACCGAACCTTCTACGCCGAATGTTCCGGAAGCCCACGCGTGTACAAAAGGGGCTCCGCCTGGCAAGCCGAGTCAGTTTCGCCTCAGCGTTCGATCCTGCTGCTTCGCCGCTTTCGACGCCCGCGACGCTCTGCTGTTATCTTTTGTTTCCTTCTTTATTTTTGGGCACAAGTTCGCCCCATTAAACGTTCAGTTTACTTCAGTCATTCATCGCCTCATCACTCCTCATTCGTGACAATATGGTTGATCTTTTAACGGTGCAGTCATTTTCAGAGTACTTTGCAATTATCTGTACCACAATGTTTGTGGTTTGGCCTAGGTTGATGAAACGCGATAGAAAACTTTTTTGACGAAATATTTACCCTGTTATTGGGGATTTAGTCGTGTTTTTTTCTCGGCGTTATAGCGAATTATTAAAGCAAGCTGTCTGTCTATGCTGGAACGCAAACTACATGATGTAGAAAACTGCGTCGAACACTGATTGGCTATTCTCTCGGGTCACGTGACATGACGTTGAAATGTAGTTTTTCCCTTATGCAGTTCGAGCTATGCTCGTAAAATGATGCAGTTGGTGGTGACGTCAAAATGTCGTCACGATGCACTTTGACGATGCAGCTAACTGAGTGGTCGAGACGAAGCCGGAGATCGTTCTGCATCGTAAAGATGGCGACCCATCTCTATATACTGTTGGGTTCGCGAGCGGATCGAGTTTTTAGAGATCACCGGGGTGCTTTCGAGACGAGCGATGCGAGGTTTGTGGGCGAATACCGGCTGGCCAAAGGGGTGACTCGCTGGCTGTGCGACCAGCTTCGCGGAAAGCTCCAGCAGCGTCGCGAAGGGCCTGTGTGCTGACGGTCGAAGAACAAGTCCTCGCAGCTCTACGTTCTTACACAGAAACCACGTCACCGCCGCCACAAAAATAATCACGCTTAGTGACACAATCACAGCAGACATGCGCTGTGACATGCTGACTCACAACTCAATCTATAGTTTGCACTTCTTTTTCCACGCCTTTTCGGTACATTCGCAGAATTGGCTTCTTCTTCAACGTCCCATGAAATGACGCTCATGTTCGTTTCTCCTATTGTAGAAGATGAGCTAATTTTTCCTGATAAAATGAGCGATAAGTCCTGGTCACTTTTATCGTCATATCTGGCAATATGTTCCGCTTCCACTATTTTTAGTCAGTTGGATACCTCTTCGGCCCAGCACTATACACCTATGAAGATGTTCCGCACATCTCGCAATCACGGCAATGTAGACCTAAATGTAGAACCAACTCAGGACATTTAGATCTACATTGCCGTGATTGCGGAGGTACGGCACATCTAGATAAGTGTACAGTGTTGGAGCAGAACCGGTAACCAACTGACTAGAAAGATAGTGGAAGCGAAACATATTGCCAGGTATGACGATAAATGAGTTAGGACTTTATCGCTCACTTTATCAGGAAAATAATTAGCTTATCTTTCGACTATAGGAGAAACGAACATGATCGTCATTTCATGGGACGTTGAAGAAAAAGAAGCCAATTTTTACGAATGTACCGAAAAGGCGTAGAAGAAAAAGAAGTGCAAATTTAGATTGAGTTGTGAGTCAGCGCTGTTTGTTTCACCTGCTGTGATTTTTCCACTAAGTGTGATTGCTTTTGTGGCTGGTGGTGACGTGTGTTTGTGTATAACTCCATACTTGCGCGGTTATTTTGCGACATCAATTTCAGGATATAGCTTTGGGAATAAAAAGTTGCAATCGCGTGAGCGAGCCGTTAGGAGGCAACTTTGATTAATACAGTGGTGACTATAGTTACGTTGCTTGTTTTCGTTTATGTTTGCTTGCTTGTTTCTGTGTTTTACAAAATACAAAAAAAAACGTAACGCAAGAAAAAAAGATGCGGGCCCAATAGTAAATGATGCAATTCGCGACTCACCTGAAGAGTTGTAAAATGAAACACGTTCTGACTGTTAATTGTGTGGTAGTTTTGATAAGTAATATATAATCAGAAATTCAGGACGAATGACTTTAATGCAATTAACTTTCTTTCGTTCCAGACTTTTATCTAAAGCTCCTCGAGCAGCACGTTCAGGTTGGCTTGAAAAGCACTTTAGGGTGGTAAGCGCGTGCTGCATCAGGGAGGAAAAGGTTTTCGACGCATTAAACTAAGCCCTGTCATTGGCGGTATCCGATGCAAAAAAAGCAATACCATTGAAGTGTACTTATTTCGGTGTCACTTACGGCAAACCAAAAATCTTCACTTTCTGCATATATTTTAGTTTAGGCTTCAAGTTTTTAGCAGAGCGGCTGTGCGCGTCAAACCCAGGCGAGTGACTAAGGTCTTCAAACTGAAAGCATATTGATACATAGAAGATACTAGCATATACTATTTTAAAACTAGAACGATACTTGATGCATATTCCCGAAGTGTCCCATGTTCACAAGTACATTTTTTGGTACATTTTAGCACATTGCTCGTTGCCTAGAGTTTAGTTTTATAAAAAAAAACTACTGTCGCAAACTAAATGATATATTTAAATCTAAAAAACAAACGTACAAGATAGCATTTTTACACTTACAATTTTTTCTTTACAATATAATTGTCACACCAATTCTTCTAAAGGCAATTCTACAAGGAAATATCAAATTAAAACGAAACAATCACTCAATAATAGTTCCTAGATTATAATACCATGTTGCAAAGCGCACACAAGGTATATGATAATGCAGATCGCTTGATTCGAAACAATTGTCATGCGTATTAAGCATAGAAACCAAACACCACATCCATCAGAGCTCCGGCCGCTCTCAGCCTTTCAGTTGTATGTATATAACTTTATTCGTGGCATCTCGAAGGACCACTGAACGAAATCCCGAAGCGAGAAATATTAGATTGGTAAAAACAATCCTGATTTCTTGATTTTGTTCTTTAATGGTATGCATGTGAATACCCCGCAGGAGTTCTTGCTGACCAATTTTTATTTTTGGCAATTTTTGTATTTTTTGTTGTTATTTTATAGTATTTTTATAGACATCCCGTCGCCTTAGGTCATCGTTCTTCCACTGGGCGAGTGCCGAGCACGACAGAAGAAATGAGCAATGTCGAACGTCCGTCACTGGGAATGCGCCCGAAAGAAACAATCAAAGCAAAATCCATTCCTTCCAAGTCTTGACGTCACAAACCCAGCCACTGAATTTTTATTTTTATTTCCTATCAAGCACGTCGCTCCTATTCGCAAGAAGAAACGAAGAACAAGGCACCAGCGGTCCGGACATTGCTTTCTCGTTATCTGTTTCCAGCGATGAAATCGTTAGGAAGATGCACGAAGGAGCCAAAGAGGAAATTGAGAAAGAAAGGAAACTTTCCCAAGCACCTACTTGGGCTCACGGCACGAAGAAAGATCGCAAACAATAGGCAACTTAAGGTTCTAAACCAAAAAAAAAAAAGAGCAATCCTTACTCTGAACTTCGCCAAGTTTCCGAAAGCAACAACAGTTCTGCATCTGGCGTACACGTTATTAATATTGTTTTTTCTATGGCTACTAGAGCCTAGTTTGAGTTTTCTCTCAATACATGCGTGTAATGTCGACCTTCTGAGGTTGCTCTTACGCAAGCCGGGGCGCGCACACATTTTCTGGGAAAAAATAGTTAAACTCACGCAGTAGCTTCGTGTGGTATATGTGGCAGTAGGAAGGCTCCCACAATCACTCTTAAGGTTTCTCGAATTTGTTTAATAGGTATATTTGCTGCGTAATACGTGCTTAAAATGAAGGGCGGCGAATAAATTTACGATGATTTAAATCGTGGTATGAACCAATATTTCAAACGTGATTTTAATCGCACCGGGTTTACTATGTATATTTAAATCTAAGATTTCTAGCAAACATATAATCCCCAAAATGCCCTTCATTTACTGTTTTTCTATCATTTGATGTGTGTTCCGTGTGCACTTGTTTTGTATTTAAATCAAAGAATCACTAAGCCAAAAAGATTTATAGCAGGTTGAACACAAACATTGGAGTTGTGCTCTTCTGAGAATATCAGATATTTGAGCTTTGACGTGACAACGTCTTACCCGAAGAGGTGTATGTACGAAAGCATTGTGCAACGAAGTCAGATCTCACCTTAGCTTTCTTTTGCTCTGTCATTATAAACCAAAAAGCAATTGTTCCTATGTCGTTATGCAGCAACTGGTCCTGACTCGATGCCTCACTCGTTTGAAACACGCCCATTCACTCCCCTCCCACGCGTGTTCAAACGGCGCTTTCCATGTTTCTCTGAGCGCTCGTTCAGTACAGTTTGACTCACTGCCGTTAGCAGACGCGTCGTTCGATTGATTTGCTTCTAGTGTTATTTCAAAGATGAATACACTCGCACTCCAAAATAGATGCTGACATATTACTTGTGACAATACTGTTCTACGAATTCCGCTTGAAATTTGAAGCTTGAGCCTAAAATTGTGAGTTGAGGCCCTCGTTTCGATTGCACGCACGCACGCACGGCACGCACACGCACACACACACACACACCCACACACACACACACACCCACACCCACCCACCCACCCACCCACCCACACACACACACACACACACACACACACACACACACACACACACACACACACACACACACACACACACACACACACACACACACACACACACACACACACACACACACACGCACACACGCACACGCGCACAATTTTGGAGTAAAGATAAACCTCATCAAGCCAAACATGACGGTGAAAGAATAATTGAGGCATCTCCATCCGTTGAAGAGGCACGCACCCAACAAGGTGATGTTGTACGTCCGACGCTGACATGACGTCAACCGCCTCCGAAATCTTGTGAGGCGCCTCGCAAGTCCAGTGAGGCCGCGGCAATGAGCGGATCTCTTGCTAACAACAAATGTGGTCCATCTGACACGCGTGTTTCATTCGATTATTCCCGTGACCTAAAAATAAAGCTGTTATATTCGGCACGTGGGTTTGATTTCACAAGACTCGGCACGCAGACGTTGTCACGCCAGAATTGGGCGCCGGCCGTGTCGTATACACAGCCTAACCGTTTTCTTTCCTACCTTCCACCTCGTTCAACGGTTACGTTATGTCCTGCTGCCAGCAAATGAAAACATAAAACACACAAACTAAAACAAGGAAAGTAACGTCCTATTGGGAGCACATTAAAAAGCCGGTTACAAAAGTCAGTAAAACTTTTTTCACGAAATAAAAAAAAACATAAGCCGCTTTTCTAGTTTGATGCTAGATTTACATCAATGAAAAATTACGAATTAAACTGTAATTAAAATATGTAATGTAGAGTAATATTTTTTTCTGCATTGTCGTCAGTGATTGAACGGATTATTCAATTAATATTCCATGTTTAAAGTGCATATAGTGAAAAGAATCACTTTTGTTTCAAGCTACAATGATTTAAATCGAACTAGTCTGATTCAGACCATATAAATATGACATAAATAAAACAATCAAATGTATTTTGCTAAAAATGATTTTTTTTTAGTAATTTTAACGAAAAGCCACACCACAGCTGCAAAAGGTTTGCATTTGGGCTTTTTTCCGAAACCATTTTTTCTTGGGAAACCTTTTCCAAATTTTGACTTGCGGTTACCATCACTGTGCTTTAAGATCAATGCACAATGCGCACGAGTACGCACATGAATGTGCATGAGTTTGGGCATCGAAATGTCCACGCCTGAGCGGACAGCACGTAATCACATTTGGCCCAAATGCGGACGAAATGCTTCACCGCATTTCGCGCTCGCATAATTTAGCATTGAAAAAACCGAGTAACCGTTTTGTGCAGATAAGCACGTTCTAGCTCGCTAATTGTCCTTGGCGGTAGTATTTTAGCCAAGCAGGCGAAATGCGGGAAACTTGCTGGTTAGCATTGCAGCCCCTTGCGAGATGTCGAGATATGCGTGCATGCTCGCGTTTCTGTGAGTGTGCGCGCCAGTCTCGCTGTTTCATGAACCGCTTCTTAGAAGGCACTAGAGCCACTAAATGAGCTGCGCTTAGAGTGCCGGCACTCTGTTCCCCTACAATGTTCTGGGCGCGCACCATATTGGTGCTTGTGCGGCGCAGACGCAATTGCCGATCGTCGTGGATTCAAAAAGTGCGACTCTCCTCAGCATTAGATCTCGGTGTTAGAAGCTCGCGTAACATTGCTTTGCTCTGTCACAAACTGCTTAAACATTTATGGACAGCGGAGTAGCTGTTTTCTGTGATTTCCGGATAAAGCTTTCCAGATAACTGGCAACCATGATTTTAAGCCACAATACGTGCGAGTGTCGTTACTCTGAAGCGTAGCTTATATTTAGTGGCACTAGAAGACACGCGTTGCTGTACTTCATATTTTCCTTGATTGGTGTGTGTGCGTGTGTGTGCGCGTGCGTGCGTGCGTGCGCGTGTGTGTGTGGGGTGTGTGTGTGTGTGTGTGTGTGTGTGTGTGTGTGTGTGTGTGTGTGTGTGTGTGTGTGTGTGTGTGTGTGTGTGTGTGTGTGTGTGTGTGTGTGTGTGTGTGTGTGTGTGTGTGTGTGTGTGTGCAAACACCACCCGGGCGTCACCCTGTCTCAATGGCGCTTCTTTATCTAATATGTTTTTTTCTTCTCCATATTCTCCTCGACTTTTGCTTCCTTTTTCCCTCCTCTCTGTAGTTTCCCTCGCCCTTCATCTACTTCCGCGAGAGCTTGTATGTGCGCCTGTGACTGGGCACCGTGTTCGCTTCGCTCGGGACGCTTGACTGGCAGAGCGTCGGGCCTGTTTGGCTACGGGTCGCCAACTCTGTGGTGACTCAGTTTTGTGCCGCGGTCTTGTTGCCGAACGTCCTTTTCCTGACCGCCTTTGCCTCTTCCCTGCAAACCCTGGGCCCCGTAATGTTTGCAGCGACCTACGTGGCCATGGGAATTGATGGAGCAACGCTCCCCAAAGAAAGAAGGGGAAGAGACACGGCGGCAAAATTGCGTCCCGTCCTTTTTTTTTTTTGTCTTTGTACGGCGTTTGATTTTTGTCTGCACGGTTCAGGGCGCCTCAATTGGGTTCCTTCTTCTGGTGTTTACTTTCTTTCAGTGGGGACCGTTTGTTTGGCCAGAACCAAGTTAGATCAGCGCTGAAGGTTCAACGCTAGACGTTCGTCCAGAAGAATGAACAGCAGTAACTGGCTTCCTTGCTTGTCTCCGCTTCTTTGTCGGGTCCGTTACCTGAATGGCCTTTCTGTTCTGAAAATTCTATTCCGTTTCTCTTCTTGCAGTTGGATAATGAAATTTTTTTTGCTGTCTGCCATCTCCTCCGGGAATTGAGCAACGAGTGCTCCATTTCTTTCTTTTTTTTTGCTTTTTTGTTTTTGTTTGGGGCTGTTTTGTTGAGTTAAATTTGCGCGCTTCCACAGGAATGGCGACTACGCTTTAATGAGTGAGCCTCCCTTTGACGGCGGCCTGCTGTCCATCTCTAGAGCCTCTGCGCAGCGTCTTGGGCGGTACAGACGAAGCGAGCTAAGCCTTACAGCATAATTCCATCCGCGTGAGCGCGTCCGAGAACTCGGCATTTTGAGGTACTACACTCTTGCGTCTACGACTTTCGTAGCGCTGTATTTGACTAGGGCGTGCATCGTACACTCCGAGATAGACGTACGTATTTGCAGCGAACATATGAGTATCGAATATTATATCGCGGTTATTAATGCGAAGGGGCATTCTTGGGATACTTCACGCACCTTTCGTCTATCTATGTATCTGTCTGGCTATCTAACCTCTTACGCCGCGGGTCGATAAACAAATAAAAATAAAAGACCGGCGCCGGCTGGGATCTGGAACCCGTTGGACCCCTTTGATCAGCAGGCAGACGCGCTTAACCACAGAGCTATGAAGGCAGTCATTCAACGCACCTCTAAACACTTGTTTATATCTTTACCCAGAGCCATTTATACTGAGAGAGTTTGGCCTTCTTAAGGAGATTTTGACAGCCTGGCAACCAGAGCAGCGTAGTCTGACAACCAGGGGATGACTACTTCCGTCCGCCATTCTGGGGCTCTGACTCATAGGAACTTAATGCGATTCTCAGGAACAAAGAAGACAAAGAAGTAACGCCATTTTGTTACAGTGAGCTAGAATATGAGTAGTGGAAAAATAGCCGGCTTTCAGGTGAGGCGTTTCGTGTAGAACCCACCAGGTAGCGCTGGTGTTCGATTCCGAGCACCCTGCCAGCGAAGTTCGCGCCAAACGTAGCTGTTTCTTTGATCTTAGCGGTTCATTAGTGTGGCCGTGTATAATTTATGGGTATTTAACGTTCATGAACTAATGTTTAAAGCTTACTTGGGCAATGTAGTGAAACCGGGGCAACCCGTCTTGCATGCTGGCGCGTAGCGGTTCGCATCTGTCTTCTTTCTTCGTTTTCATTGCTTAGCGACAAGACTCGAACCTATGTAATCATAACGCTAAGCACTTGACATTCACGAAAACAAATTGCGAAAACGACCATAGACACCACAGAAACCATCTGAGAACGTACGCGACGCCATATCCCGTGTTACAGTAGTCATGTCCTCCGGATTTCGACAACAGCGCCACTCGCGGTAGTCTACACTTCTGGCTTCACACGGCCAATGGAGCGCCGCCGACGATTTTTCCACTACCCCTATATTCTAGTTCACTGTAACTTTGTGTTATCGCGAGATACGCTGGTTCTAGCGGGCAACAAGTTAGCCCGCCCATTGGCCAAACTCTCTCAGTATAAACGGCTCTGTCTACCATAGACGCAGCTTACAGCGCTGTCACAGCTACCGGTGCGCGCGCGTTCCATGCACGAGGGCTAGCTCACCCTCTCCCGCGCTCACCCTCTCCTCTAGCTCACCCTCTCCCGCGCTCGGGAGAGGGTGATGTAGCGGTCGGCTCAGCCTCACGAGAGCGGAATGAGCCCTCGTGCATGGAACGCGCGCGCACCGGTAGCTGTGACAGCGCTGTAAAGCGCGTCCTGTGGTAAAGATATAAACAACCGTTTAGAGTACCGTTGGTTGAGACTAGCTGAGACGCCAGAAAGTCTGGTCGGTACCATTTTGAGTGTTTGTGCGTATGGCGCGTGCTTTGCTCGCCTTCCTAAGTGACACAAACGCACGTGCTGGGCTGCGGGAGATCGTGCGCAGGGCTGTGAAAGTGTCAACAAATTTAGAATCGCCTCAAGAGTGGGCTGGCGCATCTAGAGTGTGCCGGCCACCTGACGAACGCGCATAACTCCGCACCGTTTGATGCTATTCGCATTAACGTAGATAATCATTCCCAAAGGATGGGTTCTGCTGATTTTTTCTACCTAAATTTACCTCCCCTATTTAAGAGATTGAGCAATATCATAGCGTTTTTTGCAGTAGCCATTTTGTTTGCAGCGACTAGGCTTCATCCACTTTTGCTTTATTTGCGTACTTTGCGTTTTAAAAACCATCAGGGCTGTGCGCACAGACTTTGCCTGTTAAAAAGGTCACTCGGAGCTATCGGGGAGGTTAGGCAAAACCTCGGTCACCAGTTTCGTTATTTTCTAATCTTTTGCCCTCGGTAAAACGAGCTGTACGTGCTTCTAACAAACCGTATTTCTCTATTTTAGACATGAAAAATAGATGGACAGCGTTATTCTCAACCGCACTTATGGGCCACTATAAAGGAAATGCAACATCGAAAAAACTCCTGAACGCAAAACGTAACGTAGAACCATAAATTCGTAACACTCTTTACAACAAATAAAAAATACTTTGTAAGTAAAATGCTGCATCGAAAGAGCGCGGTGCATGGCGGCAAGCTTAGGCCTACCGCTGGTAAATCCGCTGATTTGAAATCTTCCTTTTTTTGTCATCTGCTGACACTCAGTCGCATTGCATCGAACCGGTGCCACACTATACGCGTTCACTTTATTCACAGCGCGTCTTGCGCCAGTGCCAAATTTGTGATGCATTAGTTATGTGTTTTCACAGTGGCTGTACTCGCATTCGGATCAGTCGACCAGTATACTAATAGGCATATTCGTGAACGCATTAAAAAAGCATAAACCTAGCAAAGCAAAAACAAAACAAGTTATTTTCTCCTGATGGTAGAAAGCAACCTGAAATTCGCTCCGACTCGAGGGTGTTCTTTTTTTCTACTCTCCAAGTGATGACTGCCGAGTATAAGTAGCAGGCAACTGCACCTCTTAAGAAATAAAAAGTTGATATAAACTGCCACGGAAATAGAATCGAATTGCGAATATTAAAAAAAGTAGAACAGAGCCTGCAGCTTGCCTGTTGACGAATATGCCGGCTTCACCGCTATCAACTGCCTGAGAGCTGTCTAGAACAATAACATATCTGTATTCTTGTAAGTCGCAACATAGATCGATATGTTTCTAGCCATGTTTATCGCTTACGGAGAATTAGGATTGTAGGTGGAGTAGGATACATAGCTATTTATTTTCGGGTAGTCTAAGTGACATTCTATTAGTTTCACACCTCTATGTGACACTAAATAAAACGTCGTTCGTTTACATTTTCAGATGTGGCCCGCCTTTATTCATTTAAAACAACCAACCACATTATCAATAAGTTTTGGCACAAAACTTTCGGTAATTTTATTGGACGCACCGGTGCGCAATTTTCATCCGGAGGCTGAGTATTCGTCTCCAATTGTCTTTATATTTAGGCACTTCACAGGCGAGCCTGACGGTTCCACACTCAGGCCTGTTACTGCGCACGATGTGTGGGAGGCGTTTCAATGCGGGATGCTGTCGTATCAGCCACAATAAGTCCCAACTCCGTTTCTCAGGATAGCTATAACCTAAGAAGAAATTAATGATTTATTGCCGCCTTTGTTAACTATCATGAGCCCTTCCCGTCAGGTATTCTGCCAAACCAGTGGCTAAGTGCGTTTCCGGCTAGTCTTTAAGCCTCCATATTCCCCAGGGCAGAGGTTTATAATTGTACACGCTCATTCCAACTTTGTCGCCTCGATGGACCGTGACTCTGGTGCAACACGTGGCTGACAATTAATAGCGCTAGTAGCTTCACTTCGGCGTCTACTTCTGCATTTCAGTCAAACGTGACCTCCCGAATGCACAAGTGCCAAAATACGTAGAACGTCGTCATGGCCGGATTCAAAGCCAGCGGTGCTGCCCAAAGCTATAAATATTCTTGACATCGACAGCCTTGTTTCGGCACGTGAGCCAATGGGTTCCATCAAAAGACAGATCTCACCAAGTGTTCGGCGTAAGCGTAACGCCGCCATAACTTTAGTTCGGAGGAGACTCTGGAACGCTCTGAACGCCCAGTGCTTCAGCGAGGTTGATGCATTGTGGCAGCGATGACACAAAGAAGCTGGCTGGTGACAACGGTCGATAGAAAGGGAGCGTGAACACTCTTCAACGTACAACAGAGTCTTCAAATCTCCTTTGGATTAATCACGGCATAAGGATCCTCATCTTCTCGGTAGGTTCCTGTGGATGCCCGTGGGCTAGACAGGCTGTTGCGCTCCTCCGAACTGGAGGCCGCGGTAGAACCTCCGCATACTGTCTGTACTCGTCGTCAGCAGCTTGGACATTTTTTTTTATCCTTTCCTCTGTTCTAGCTTAAAAAGGCGCAGGTTTGTTTCCTTCTGTGAACGACGTTTTACTTTTTTCAAATATATAACAAGTTATAACCGGGAAAATGGCACAACGAGTTCAGGGCCCCAGGGATGGGATGATGTCAGGAACGCCGAGTTCTTATTGGCGGATTGACAAAAATTGTGGCTCGATATCGACGCGTCTAGTATTGAGGTCTCACCACTACACCTTTCAGTCGAAGACAATCAGTCGTTTTGACGTCCACGCAACCCCTTGCGCAAGAGGCGAACGACTTACTTTCCAACTAACATATTAAGCTCACGTTTTTTTTAGGGGCGAAGCTCCTTAAGGCGTGGGTCTGTCCCTCCTAGTTGTGGGTATGTAGCCACTTCGAGGTTTAGTTTATGAATGGCTCAAGAGATGGCGTGGAAAGCGCGCGTATCGGCAGGCAGACCCCGATGCAGCGAGAGCTCGTGAGGCGTCTGCAAAACGCATCAGGCGAGCTCAGCCCGAAGGTGCCGACGCGCGGTTTAAGCGAGACTTTCTAGACGTTTCGTTCGGCCATAGCTGTGGTGTGTGTGATAGATTGTGGTTCTCAAACAGTCTAGTCACAATATCTTCCATAAAGAACGACCAGGCTCGCGCCAATGCCATCGCCGTGCTGCAGCGCGAGTTCCCTGCCAGCAGCGGTGAGTACAAGATTTGCTATAGCTGCAAGGATTCGCTAGTGGCGGGAAAGGTGCCTCCAATGAGCGTATCTTACGGCTACACGTACCCACCCAAACCGGATCACTTACCTCCTCTGAACCTTGTGGAAGAACGACTGATCGCTCCTCGTTTGCCGTTCATGAGCATAAGGCGGTTGACGCACGGTAATGGACAGTATGGCATCAAGGGGCAAGTGGTTAACGTTCCGATAAACGTCCCCACCACGGTGCAAACGGAAGAATCGCTGGTTTACCGACGATTCACTCCGAGCTTCGCCCACTCATCATCATTCACCACGTGGATATGCTGTGACTTTTTTCTTTTTTTGTTTGCTCTACTTTTTTTATTTTATGATGTATACCGCAGGAATGGCTACAAGCGCGAGCTCCTTGCTCTAGGGGCACATCTCGGCGGCACAAGCTCGTGACTCTAAGAGCAGCTGCCAACACTATGAGCTCGCGCTTTCTAGCCTTCGCTGCGGTAGCAACATATGGGTGAAACGAAGTA